>JAIPMN010003443.1:0-16808 GCA_020650975.1 Apostichopus californicus | reverse complement strand
AACATTCCTTCATATAGTTCTGCGTTGGGACTTACTGTAGTACAGTAGTCTGTGTTTTTTTTTTGGGGGGGGGGCTTTTCCAAGGCAATGCATAGATAGCAGAGTAAATAGTATGCTTTTTATAAAATTTACAATGTTGATTGACAGAGGGCTCCAAAACGACTGAAATTTGCACTTATATCGTAATTGAATGTCAGGTCTGTAGTAGTTCATAGTTTATATATAATTAACTCTTTGCTTCCATTGCTTTTCCTTGGCAATGCACCTGTAGAAAAACAGAGTATAGCTTTCAAATGTCACAGATGGGGCCATCTGAATATTAAAGCAGCATTTTGCGTCCTTTTCTATGGTTTTTCTCAACCTCACTGATTCCACGATGCCATAACGACATACATAACTAGCTTATCTATTCAAATCTGACTTCAAATGGTGGCATAAAAGTCGAAAAATTTACAACTTTCAACTTTGTTTTTCTCGAAGAAATTTTCTGTTGGGATCCAAATAAACCTCGCCCATAATATGAATATTTAAAAGCTACGAACGTCATTGGCCAATATGTAATGCAACATTAAATTGACTGAATCTCTCTTCTCTTAACTGTCTCCACAGTCCACACTATATCTGCACTTTTCCATCTATGCTTACATATAGCTTAGGCAGATAGGGAGAGTGCAGTTATACTGTAGGTTAGAGACATGAGACAGGAATTATCGTCATTCTTAAAGTTCCCAAACCTTTAAATATCTGGTATTATGCCATAATTTGCATAATTAGTGAGCTTATGGAAGTCTTAAATGTTTCGAAGAATTCATGTAAACTAACATCTCTATTTGGCCTGGCCCTCTTCATAGCACTTATATCAAAGATCTGCATATTTTAAAGTTGGTGAGTTTTTGTGATTACATACATCTGACATCAACAGAGGCATCTACTGTACTGTCATCATAGCAGTTGTGCTGTAAATATCTTTTCTTATTTTCCTTTAAAAAATATTATATTTAACATTAATTATCCATGTAGTCTATGTAGAGGAAATAATATAGAAGCAGCATACTGTGAATACACATAACAATGACAGCTACTGTGTAAAGAAACATTACCCAATGTATCTATTAGGATAAATCAAGAAGAAACAAAACATGTACAGTATGTAATTCAAGCTTCCAAGAGCTTCTACCATGGTGACTTCATAGGCCATCCATGGTAACCGACTCCCTGGAAGAATGTTTAGGTTTTATCTAGTACATAGTTCACATTCTGCAAGAAAATGTTTGCATATCCTGTCAAAAAGTAACATAATCTGGGAAAATGACTCATAATTAAAAAGATTAATCCAGCTACTGTAAACTACTCCTTTACGACTGGGTGCCCGAAGAAGTGTTATATTTAGCAGGTAAAACGATCTCTCTTTTATGAAATGAATCACTAGTGCACATCTCTGTTTGGACGGAAACATCCTGGTTGTCATACAAAAATGTAATTTCTGGTAAACTTACATACTTTTGCTGTATATATTCATGTTTCAGCAAATTTTAAAGTCAGATTTTACATAAATATTTAGCAGTAGCATTCCGACGCAGGACAACGCGTATGTTACTTGAATATACTATTTATGAAGACTAATTTTAACTCACAGAAAAATTGCACATGAAACAATAAGATTATTACTGTATAGCCTAGGTATAAATAGTGAACTAGAAACTTTCTTCCCAAAAAAAGGATCAAAATGTCCTGTATTGAATTAAAACAGTTATATATTTTATTAATTTCAATTTTGTTCATTTTGTTTAGAGGCACCAAATTGATTGCAACTAATATTAAGAAACCTTTAATTATCAGTTTAAAGACTGACCAGTACTTTCTGCTCATGTGTTAATATTCATGACTGATTTGCTTTGGTCATATTAGTTCAGTTTCATACACAATTACACAACCCAGACTTAAGTCTATTAAATGACCGTACAACTTATGTACATTAAATGTTATACATCTTGATGTGCTGGTCACAGTGGCCATACATACTGTACTGTTTACATACAGAGTTCTACTGTACTGTTTGTGCAGTACTGTGCAGTAGATGGATCGTCCTTGAGAGTATATGAGTTCATACCAACAACACCAGCTTCCTTCCCTTTTGTATCACCTACAGTATACTCTCAACTTGAAAATGTTTACCAGAAATGTGGGTGGTCACATGGCATTGTGTGCACAGTTCCAGGATTGGATTCCCTAGATAGGTAGTTAGGGATATATTGTACATACATGCCCCATTTTATCACAGTGCCATAATGTAAGCAAATGTACATATAGTGGGATGGGCAAATGACCTTGTTGTCTTTGGAGTGACCTCGCAGAACAATGTAAAGGTCATCATGTATTAAAAAGAGTGGTCTGAGTGAACAGTAAGGAGGATAATAGATTTGAAAACATCTGGAAAGCCAGCTGGAGGAAGTCCTTCCCATTGGAAACACAAATTGTATCTGAAGTTCTGAACAAGTTTACAGTACCATGATACCATCTGCCCATCTTATATTGACTGTCAACTCTTGTGTTTGTTTTGACTCATGTTGGTTAACATCCTACAAGTGACTGTCCATACATACTGTAGGTTAGGTGCCTCAATCAAATCTTTAAGCTCTAGGAGATCATTATATTCTGGTATGTGTTATCAGTTGGGTTCCTAAAAAGCACTTTTTTTGTCAGACTTGTCAGGATCCAGTGGGTTGGGAGGGGGGGTTGTGCATGCACACAATCTTTTCAGCCTCACACAATATCTCAATTTTAGTAGTTTATCATTAGCGTATATACCAGTTTATACAGTATACATACTGTATAAACTGGTATATACCTTGTGTTTGATGGAATAATACACTTATTTTAAGCCTCCCAAAATGCACCATTTAACCTCTGAAAATATTTTTAGGGGGTGAGGGAAGACCTCAGAATCCCCTCTATGGGAGATGAACTCAACAACCCAAGGGCCACATCCCATTCCTTATAAGAATCCTAGGCCCGTCCCTGACTGCATGTAGATCTGCATGATTATCAGTAAACATGAATTTGCGTGCCTCTTTGTACAAGATTCACTAGATAGTGCCGCTTATAGTTTATTGCTAAATATGCTTCGAGCCTTGACAAAGTTTCGTTTTCCTTGGAAGCAAAATCGCAAATCTCGGTCAACAGTTACTGAGAGTCATGTCTGACCAATTAGCTGCCAAGCATGCAGCTACCACAATGGAATCCTTATATATAGTTAATGTTACAGACTTAGTCTAGCACAGAGCCTTATTGTATGCACGGTATCAGTTAATTGACTGCACGTTATTTCCAAAATTCCAGGTTAAAGTGGTTTCTCTGTATATTGTCAGGACTGTACATACAGTGGATTCGTCGTCTGCAAGCCAAACAAGACGAACAAAACAACTTATAAATGTTTGTGACATTTCCTATATATAGTTAAAACAGATACCGTGCTACTCTGTATGTCATTTATGTACATCAGTCTAAACAACCTTTCTTTTTTTTTGGTACCAGGGTGCATTATATACTAAAATAAAAATAATCACACAACCTTTAATAATGATGTTCTTTGTATCGCGCAAATTATGACCCATTCGGACTTGGAGTCCAAGTTCTTGCAATTTACTGTACATTGTAAAGTGCTGGTAACCCTCAATATCATTGGTCAGTCATGCACACTAAGCGGTAGTCCCAATTACCATTTGATTCAATTTTTTTATGGAAGTTACTGAATACTCAAAATGCAGGTACATCACTGTAAGTCGATACAACTCTTCACTTTGCCTTGTGCTTTTCAAAGGTACAGTATGCTGTATTGGCCCCAAAATATGCTAGATATTCAAATATGGTCACCTTTGGTCAAAATTCTTGTTCAAAAACTGTTTTTATTACAACCTTCAAGGACATTGCCCTCACTTGGACATTCAGTCATCTTGTGTGTTTCTTAAAAATGTCTGAGAACAATTTGAAGAGTAAAGACCTCCAGGAAAGTACTTTTGAAAACTTGTAGTAATTATAGCATGCTATAAATTTGGGGCCTATACTGACTACCTTTAATACCCTGGCCACTTTTCCATGAATAATTCATCAGGTATCGAATCAGCGAAATGCCTTACAAAATGGGCAAAGTGCTATACAAGTACAAAGATGTATCTCTATTCTCTATGTTGTACATAGGAATCACAGTATTTTTTAATATAGAAGCCAAAATGCACAGCCTTCAAAATTTGAACGTTTAAATTAATCCCTGTTTCTGTATGATGAGTCAAACATAATTTGGTTCTGATCTCAACTGCGACAACCAATGTGAGCCTCAGCCCAGTGCTTCATTTACCAGACAACGTACTCTGTGTTGCAACAAGTTTGTACAGTACGTTTAGTGTTTGCTTTGTTTCCTGGCTAACGTGTCACCCCACAACCTCAGCGATAAAATTCTTAATAATGGGAAAATTTCACAATTAACTGAGAAATCAAAGTAGTATGGATCATGCAATCTGTTTCTTCTGTTTCCATTCTATGAAAGAAGAATCGTTTTTCACTGCTCTTTATACTTGATAATTTATCTACATTATTTGGTTTTGTTGATGTCATACGGTATCTTTCTCTTGTTGCCTTTCAGAATTTTCAAGCTATAAAGGAATATCAGAGATTAAAGCAATTAGTGGAAGACAATAAAGATGTACTAACCAATTTAGATGTAAGTATTTTTGCTGGAATGGGTAGAGGAACCCACGAAAGAAGTCCCATATAAAACTCTGGACTAAAGTTGGCATTGTCAATGACCCTATCTATGGTCACTGACCTCCTACTTCTCAATCTACCATTCTGAAAATCTGTTCCAATTGGAAAGTGTCTCAACCTTCATTTTTCACACCTGGTTTTTATTTTCTTGTGGAGCTATTTTGACGTTTTTTCAGTATCACCACAAACTCTATTGTAACCCCACTTTATGGGGGGGTCCAGGTAAGAATACTGTCAATTATAATTTGGATATGAAATGTGCTGGCTGCAATATTTTTAAACTGTATATTTGAAAAGAATTAAATAGCAGGGTCTTTTACAGTAACAGGGCCAACTTTGAAATTCGTAAGCAAAGTAAAACGCTACTGTTTAGTCATCGCATTCTTGTAAGTACGGTACCGGCAGCACAATGGACAAAATTTACAGAATAATTGTACGTTGCCTTAAGTTTGGTATGTACAGTTGATATACTGTACTGCTAACCCCATAGGAAACTGGGAAAAGTTGTATGACCATGTAATCGAACCATATTACTTTCATTTAAAAACAGCTTGGTTACATTTGGTAGCATTAATCGATTGACAACATATTCAGTTACAGTAAGTTCCCTAAAATTTAAATGTTCTGTGTTTTCTTCCCATTCAAAGGTGCATTATTTAGTGGTAGTTAGAAACTTGGTAATCATTTGTGGTTAACAGTTTAAGATGAAATGAACTCCAGCCCAGATTCTTATATGCTAATTATGTAGGCCTAGCTATATTTTATGTATGATGTTCACTCAGAAAAGTATGGTAGGTCTAGGCAAAGCATGAAATGTATTATTATTATATATTTTCAAAACATTTTCCTCAAATTCCTCATTATCTGATGTGACGTTGATTAATACAACAAATTTGGATTTGGTGACATTTGATGTTTTTTTAATAATGGAGAGGACAAAAGCTCATTTAAAAATCTATTTTGGTTTCCCTCTTATCAAAATGGTGGCATCTTCGTGATGTAGGGAATATTTGGTCTATCACAGATCAAAACAATGTGCTGCAGGCTATTCAAAATATTACTTTTTAATTCTGTGGATTTATGATCAGTATATTGGAATTAACTATACCTAATTTATGACCACCAGAGTATGGAACTTTGAGTAAAAAAACAAAAAAAACATAATTGTAAATACCCAGTGAAATTCATAAATCAATCTTCTGTGATAGTGTTATGTTTATATTCGACGTCTCGTAAATTTATAGTTTGAGCTTAAGTATACTGTGCGGTTTTTAATCATTTGTGGGCAGTTATGGTGTGCTTTAGGCGGAACAAAGTGGATAAGAAATGGTTACTAATTTGAACTGATAATCCTGTTGAAATGCAAGTATTGATTGTCATGTATTTTTTTTATTTATGGATACCTTGTTTTGAAATGTTTGTGTCGTTTCAGCAGTGGTAGTTACAATGTCGCTCACTACAGTAATTCAAGATACAAATTTCGGATCCACTGAATGAAAAACTTGAAAATCACAAAATATCTTAGTATACGTGCAGATGTTATAGTTTGTGGAATTTGTTAATTTATCATAAAATCATGATGTCATTTTGAAACTTGATCTGGTTTCAAAATTTTGAAAACTTGTATGGACAACCTTAAAATTTGTGAAAAATGTATTTTATTTTTATTGAACATTTGAAAATGCGCCCTTTAATACAACTGGCATAACAAATTACCTGCCTCGGGCATTTAAGAAGGCTCTTGTGGTAGATCTTGGAAAATATGAGCTGTGCAAGTGACTTTTCCATGCTGGTTTCCTTTGATAGGCTTGGCGAATTGATTACGTAACACACAGGCTAACGTTTCAGACTAATAACCTTGAAAGGTGAAGAAGGGGGCAGTGGCGAAAAAAAATATACAGCAATCTTACTAAAGGGCGGTTTTTCAAATGATCTTATAAGAGCAGAGAGAGAAATAAGGTTCGATCTGACGACTCTCGCATAGACATGTCACACCAGTGTCGACTATAATACGTTGTACGTACAAAATATATGTGTGGACTGAATGATTAATTTGTGCACTTAAAAGATACATTTTGGGCCCCAAATCCTATCGTATTTAGATTGTGCTTCTTGTTTTCCTAAGCATTAGGTAAAAACAACTCAATTATTGGAGGGCTGAGGACTCCTAACTGGATGATAGCCAAATATATATTCAGAGATGATACACAAATTAGTGGCAGTGCATTTAAGAATTAATGCAAAACAAAGTATTTTAAAGCTTTTTCGATACTTGGAAGATATATTACAGACAATGTTCTACCTTTAACCAGGACTTTGTTCTCTGGAACCTTTCTTTTGAGAGACCTGTGGGGCCATGCATACATTGAAAACCGTAGCAATTATTAACTACCTGATATCGAGATGCACAAATATGTGCTTTTAAAGAAGTTTCCGTCAAATTTAATGAACAGATCTGCAGATGTGCATAAATGGAATGCTGATATGGAAGTACTGTACAATTATCTTCTGTATATTGATTACAAAATATAAAAAGATACTGAACTGCTGAACCTCAGAGTTGCTATTTTGACAAAGAGCCTTGCAGCATTGAGTGTCTGGGTCAGTACAATATGTGACCTTTGTTACAGTAAATACTTGTAAAGTGTTGATTGTGCTTTCCCCAATGAAATGTATAGGTTGAAGGAAGTATTTACCATAAAGTCTCCTCTAGTTTGGGAAAGAGCTAATATAAATGTCAAATCCTAGAAAGCCCAAATACACTGGAGAACAAAACACTTTGTTAGTTTCTCAGATCAAGGAAGGAGCACTCTTTGTGAAAGCAGATATATTTGAAGTTATTTATAGCAATCCGTCCATACCACATGAATACTGTATAAGCTACTTGAGTGCATGGTTTTTAGTCTGCTTCATGAATGTCACAATGTTTGAGCCTGATGAAACCTTGAGAAGAGGTTTGTTACTCATCAAGATAGAACATTATTTCAGAGGGGATTTGAAAGAGGAGGGAGGAACAAAGCTGTGGGTTTAGAGAGGGACTTTAAATTGGTCAGTAAATATCCCAACAGTACAGTAAAAGCATGACTCTATTCTGAAGTGTTCTACGTATCTAGCCAGGTCTATGTCAATGACTTGATCCTTCTTCAAACAATGCTTCGGTATATATATATTCAGAAATCTACAGTACCTTGCATTACACACATACTGTTCCCCAGTTTAATTCAGAAATTTGGGTAAAAAATGACACACTATATATAGCTACAAGAAATCAACCCTAAAAAGGGAAGTCACAAATCTAATATGAGCATAATTTTCTTTGACTGTAGATATTGTTGGTTAGAAGTTGCTTGACCTAGGAGTAACTTAAATCAGTTCCACAGCAGGTCTCTGAATGAGAAGTTACTGCACAAATTTTCTTGACATTGCATTTGTGAAAAGTGGAATATTGTGTAGTTGTGTATGTTTGGAAGTGAAATAAGAAGAAAAAGGTCGGCATGGAGAAAGGGTTTTATTTACGGTGCTAAGCATCCACATGTGCATGGTGGAGATGCTAAATGACTTACAGTATAACTTACACTTCATGTCGGGTGGCTCTCTAATTTACAGTTTTACAGTGGCTCATTTTGTGTTTTTTTTCCCCCTACAATTTGGAAGACTATTTCAGATGGGAGAAACCATAGGTTGTACCTGGATGGAAAACCCACCTTACTTTAGCTGACCTGCAAGGCTTGATTCCATGAGCACCTCCCACATGCTAAAGCAGGTCTGTGACATTGCTTCTAAATGCCACACTGCCTTTAACCACCTGACCATACAGTACAGCAACACTGGTTCAGTGAACATCCCTAATTCTGTAGGATGTGCAATCAAGTCTTATTTTTAGATAGCTTTCACAAATGTACCAAGTACAGTCAACACATTAGAAGAATCGAAGAGGGGTTACGAAAGGGTAAAAAAAAACCACAACATCACAATTTAATATTTTGAGCAGATTAATTTAGCCCCTTCCAGGTTTTCATACATGCTGCAGTAACGGTTCTCACTGACATTTCTAATTGATGAAACCCCATTGCAAGCGGGCGGTTTACTAACATTGTTACTGTACTCACCTATAGAGACTTTCATAATTGAGAGACCCTGGTCAATTCAGCATGGTACAAGACTAGTTGTGCTTTAACACAATTGCTTTGTCTGCTACTGTAGCTTTTTGTTTCTTCAAAATAAAATTTAATCTTCAAAATTGTCAAACTTTGTAACCTCTGATTTATGAAATGAACCATTTCTTGGCAATGTTAAAACTGTTGAGACTGGGAAATTGTAGAATTGTACAAACAAATAAAAAACAGAAAAAAGAAGGAAAAAAAGGGAGTCAATTTAAGCTATACACTGTGATACATAGAGTTTTACCCTTGGTGTATCAGGTATGATATAGTTACTGTACATTAGACAGAATTGTGAACATTTGTTAAAGTACCAACAAGAAGGGAAAAAAATACCAAATTTCCCCAAAAAAGGTTTTTCTTCGGTTCTTGGAAATTATTACAGGCTATAAACATGCGCTGTAGGTTTTGGTGTTATTGGGAGGCAATTACTGTCTTTGTAAACAGAAAGATAGTTTTCTGATGACAATACAGCTGGCATCTGTGTGGTTTATACCTATTGTTTGAACATGACAATTAAGGGCTTATACAAAACAAAACAATCCAAGTTGCTTTTGTTAATTTCATAACTGAATCAGTATATAGCGACCTTCTGAATTCTTCTAATGCCATATCCCGTGATTGGTGAAGCGCTTTATTGCAATATAACACAACGACATATCAGCAGTCAAGAAATTTATCTCTGAAGAAAAAAACTAGTCCAGTTCAATAACTCTGATTAGATATAGAGAGCCCTTTTTTTTTCTTTTCTTTTTTATGTTCGAGATCATTTGAAAAAGCAGGACAAGGGTTGTTAACTTTCCCATTAAATGTATTAAGTTGGCATGAGCAACAAGATGTTGGCTCCTTGCCCGTAACAGTACAATGTATTGCTGGTAGTTTTGAAACAAAAGAGATTGTGTTTGATCAAATACATAACACTGTTAACAGGCAAACATAATGTGTGACCTTGCATGGAACAGTACCTTGATCTACCAGGAATAACTTAAGTTTAACCTATATATATGGTCATGATGAATAGTACCGCAGTAAAATCCTATAGAAAGAAAGGACTGTGCATTCTCCAGTTTGAACATGAGCCAAAATCTCATCAAGATTGTCCTTTTAAGGTTTGGCCTTGTTTACATAAATTTGATATAAACCGCAATTGTGGATCGAGTCTGATCCTGAGTACAGTCTGCATGAGTATACATGAGTTCACATCTAGTTGTAACTTGATCCCCAGTGTGGAACTGTACATCAGAGCCTCTTTCCAATCACAAAAATGTGAACAACCTGGCTTTATTATTTTTAAGTCAAAGACTCTGTGTTTATCACTTTGAAGGGCAATTTTAGACGATATTGAATTTGAAAGTTTGACTAATTGTTGACACAGTGCCTTTAAGATTGGGCTTGATCCTTTTGTTTCGACTCTAGCAATCTATATTAAAGGGAAATTCTGAATGGATCATCTTTATCTCAATTCATATAGTACATGGGAAGTTTATTCCATATATACTGGAACAAACAGAGATCTGCATTTCGTGATGTGTACATTGATCCATCGTAAGCAATATATATTCAAAAACTCATAAAGGCTCTGGCCAATATTTAGTTAAAATTCATCATCATAAATTAGCAATTTTTTTTTTCAATTGCTTATGTATTTAACAACGCCAAAATATTTGTGGTTGTTTGAATGATACAAAGAAAGTTTGGTTTGTACATCCTAATAAACAAACAAGCCAAATAAAAAAACGACAATAAAAAAAGATAGAATTTCTTGGTTGTATGAAACACTTTACAGCAGTATTGTATAGAATTTGTGTAGGTCTATTGTCTATAGAGCTCTGTGTAAACTTAACTCATTCCTATTTGCGTTACTTCTGGAAATTACCTTGTAAATACACATGATCCTAGGTACATTATACTTCCGTCTACAGTACAGCTACTTTACCAGCAATTGTTTACAGGCATGTATGGAGTTCCTGTGAAATCTAACCGTGAATTGTTTCATATTCCAATAGAGTTGAGTTTAATCTTTGTGGGGTAAAGTTTCTTTGATATCAGTTAAGTGCTTACTTAATGTCCTGACTTACATATGATACAAATGATAGGTAAATGATATTCAAAGATTGTTATTTAGTTAATGTAGAAAAGTTGTTTCAGAGAATAAAAGAAGGTAATAAATATTTGCAATTAAAGTGCAACTTAGAAATAGTCTCATTCCAAGAAAGGTATTGATCGCCAGTGGAAATACAGCAGTATCAGACTTTGCTCGTGTGGAATGTATTTTTTTGAGAAAATGGAAGTTGCAGGTTGTGTTATGTCCTCTTCCTGGAAACAAATTCCTTTGGAAATTATGTTTTTTATGTTTTATGCTTTGGTGTCTGTGCTATTTTGTTGTTATTCATACTGTATTATCTTGTTCTTTAAGTATATGAGAAGACACACACAATTGCACTGGGCTGTGCATGTGATTTTGATAACTAATTTGTGAGGTTATTATTTTGTCAATAAAGTTTGCCAGTATTGATCTTGCTACACTTGAGAAAACTGGAAAAAAGTTGTTTTGATTTTGTCTGCAGTACAGTACAGAACTGTAAAATTTCAACAGAACTTTGCAGTCTCTTGTTATGACTTGATGTTTTTGCTTTGTTGTTATTTTCTTATTTTAGAGTTCCAAGTCCTCAGCTATTTTAAGTAATGGGAGCAGTGCCGGTAGCAAGGTGGAGCATCCAGCCAGTACTGTAAGTCCCAAGGCCTCAAAGCGCACCCCTGGGGAACCTTCAAGCAGTCACTCCAGGGCGAGACGGCTTCATGGAGGCAGAGGGCTATCACCAGATGACCACAGAAAAAGTAGAAGTGAGTTGTTGAAGTTCATGGTTGAAGTCTGGACCCTGTATCAGTATAATGATAATGCATGCTAACTGCTGATGTTGGTGGGAAAGATATGCTGATATTTAACTACTTTAGCATGTGAGTTGTAACCACCTAGTAAGACATAATTGCTGTCTGTATAG
This sequence comes from Apostichopus californicus, assembly GCA_020650975.1. NCBI lineage: Eukaryota > Metazoa > Echinodermata > Holothuroidea > Aspidochirotida > Stichopodidae > Apostichopus > Apostichopus californicus. The sequence goes on along the minus strand of JAIPMN010003443.1, from coordinate 4,885 downwards.
CAGAAGAGGGGGTTGGATGGCAGAGGGGGAGAAATGGGTCTGAGGAGGTACATACCTGTAAGACAGGTCAGGAGTGGGTTACAGTAGGTTTGGGATTATCTTATTGACTGCCTAAGTAACAGATAAACTCTAGGAATTAGCTAGAGCATCTGTGATGGACAGTAGAGTAGGTGTCTCTGTAGAATAGTGTAAAAATAACATGAGACATGTGTTACCCTCACATCTTACCCATTGATGTATAAATAGAAAGGACTCTCTTTTATTGTGATATCCCATGAAAGGTTCAGAGAGTAAGGTTTACGTTGAATATATACTCCTACTCTTTTGTTAAGTAGCATGCACTTAAAAACCATCAATGTGGGATATGCTGATGACAGTATATAGTTACATGGTACACAAAACTTTTTTGCAGACTTTGCTAAAACAGTGTCTCATTGGTGTCTCCTTTGCTGAAATGTGAGACACTTTGCTCTCAAAGGTCAAGAGAAAAATGTTATTTGTAGCGACCGGTGTGAATCAGCACACTGGGATATCCTCTGAACACACTTGTTCTCAGAAATCTATCGGTGTTTGTAACCGCAACAGGTATCATTAGTTGGTACTTTATACCATTGTTATCTGGTAACATTATGTTAAAATAAACTCTCAGGAAGGACGGTGGAAGGAAGGAAGACATCAGGCTTTGATGAGTTTTAATTTATCATTATTTTTTTTAATATTTAGGTCATTTTGGAATCAGGAACACGAAAAACTATCCTTGCATATCATGATAGGCACAGAGGTTTCAGTAGGATTATACTTGACAAGGAAATTGGGCAGTGATGATATGCTAAAATTAAACTAGTTACCATTACTAATAAACCTTGGTAGCATTAGCTGATAAACATATGGGCCTATGTGATACCAGAATATTTCCATGCTTCAACCTCATCATATTGAAAGAGCTGTCATATTCCTGAATTTCAGAGCAAACAGCTTATTTCAGCTACGATCAAATTAGATTCAATATTAGGTTAACTCTGGTACTTGATGAACTTGGAGTTGGGTTCCGGTTTGATTCCTAAGTAAGTAAAGGTCATAATGTTGCCCTCCCCCATTACCTTCCTACCATTCAAAACTTTCCAACATTACTTTAAGTGACGTTTTGGGCGGTTTGCCAGTAGAAAAAAGTGGTGCTTGCATTGTTCTGTTAGTGCAAAATTACTGTTGCTTTTGTCTAAATTCAGGAAAAATGCAGTAGATCTTTTATGCACTGGTATTTAACAGAAAAGTGGCAAAAATTGTGAAAATTCTACGCCTGATATGACTCTCCTATTCATTCTACCAGCCAAAGTGTCCGAAAGACAGATGTAAATACTATGTTAGAACTCTGTAAACTACAATATCCAAACCTGGTTTGTTTTGGAATCTCCAGCCCTCTTCAATAATATTCTCAGAACCTATTGGAAATTACTTTTGAAATTTCAGTCTTAAGCATGCTAAGCTACTGTATATAGTGTATGCATGCATGCCTGATTCTGTCTCTCCTCCTTTATACATCATCATGTCCAGGTTAACCTTCATCCCTAGGAGGACCGTCTTTAACGGCCATTTTTGTTTTTTAACCGCGTTCTTTTCTCTCTCTGACAGATTCTCGATGGTACTGTTCCTATTGCAACGTGCAGTGCTCCAGCACCACTAGCCTACACATGCACTGCCTAAGCGAATCACATCAAAGTATTATCACATCAGACAAAGGGAGGGATTGGAAGCATCGACCTCCGCCCAGAGGGGTCACCAGCGATGATTATATTCTTTGCCCAGAGTATGCATCATTTTCAGTATTTAATTTTCTACGTTTAGTCAATTCATTAAATGAACAATGCAAAAGTGAAAAATTTGAGAAGAGCAAAGTTATTTTAAATCGATTGCAATGGATTTTACTATTTCTTTAAAGCAAGAACATCTTAATTACAAAGGTATTTTCTACCTAAGGTATTTTCTACCTAAGGTATTTTCTACCTAAAAAGTCACAAACTAATATTTGGACTATGTGATGGTGGTATTTTTAGTGTTTTTTGTATCAAAGTCACACAATGTACTGATTATTAAATATGGCAGGAAGTCCTCCAACCTTTTTGATATCGTCTGTGTTGTTGTTACTTCATGTTACAGCAGAGTAATAATGAAGGGTTTACATTTTGCATTTAACAACAAGTTACATTTATGTGCTGTAAACACTGTGGTTTCGTGTACAAAAACTGCTACAAATCTTTGGATTTGCTATTCATACATGTAATAAAATTTGGGTTTGCTATTACATGTATTAAAAGCAATTCAGGTTATGCTCACATAACATTTGGTATCCAATACTGCATATACTCAACTTGTTCACCGATTACAGCAACAAGGATGGTCAAAAAGATGAGTAAAGAATGAAGTTGCAGCCTAAAGTATCTGGTTGTTATTGCTGACTGTGTTAATAGGTACAAGGAGCCATCATCTCATGAGCAGACCGGAGCAGCTACTCGTTTTGAGACATCATGTTTGTGTCACACAAATACTGAAGGAAGATAGATAAGATTAGTTTAAAGCAGATGGTAATAGTCCTAGGTAGCTTATTGGTAACGGTCTATTGGTCACAAAGAAATAGGTCATATTTTTTTAATTTGTGCAAGACCAAACACACTACAGTACTGAGTGACAAACAACTTGATCGTGGTGGAAAGTTTTTCAGCTGTTTATTTATTAGTAATGCAATATGCCCACATAACAGCTGTATAATTCACTTCAAAATCGTCCAAAAGTCTCAGTTATTGGGTTCATGGGTCGGTCAGTTAGTAGGGTGATGATTTAGGGGTTAGTAAAAAGACGGATATCTATCATTCTTCGTGCTCTCCGCAGACTGCAGAAATGTCGATTTGGAGAGAGGTGTACCTCTGCGCATTCCGAGGAAGAGCTTGGAGAATGGAAGGAGAGATACAGGTACAGATTAATGAAATGGCAGAAGGCCAAAGATAGACAGTTACATGGCAGTAGCTTTGCAGAACAAGTCTTGGAGAAATGGCTGGGATCTACAAACCCTACCAATGTGGTAAGTGCTTTGATGAGATCATGGCTAATGAGTACAAAAGCAATTGCAATACTAGCCTTTTCTCTGGATTTACAGCAGTAAATTGATACTGACTGAAATTGTTCAGTTTTAAGAACAATCTCTGCTGCAAGAAACACAACAGATCTTTTATTCCAAATTCTGTGGAGGTATAAGATGGATCTGGGAGAGACTCTTACATTCTGTTTGAAATATAACATCTTTTTGGATTCAAAATGCTTCAATTCTATTTTCTAGATGGTGGAGTCCATTGATGAAGTGAAGGTGACAGTGAACTCAGAACTAAACATTTCCATCTCCAGCAAGAATTCAGCTCACTGCTGGACATTCACGTTACAATGTAAGGTATGTATCCTGTAACAGGACATGTCAAGGATGTCATGTGTGGAGTATGTTAATAGTATCAGGTAAGAGACAGTTGGACATTCACCTTACAATGTAAGGTATGTATCCTGTAACAGGACATGTCCATGATATCATGTGTGGGGTATGTTAATAGTATCAGGTAAGAGACAGTTGGACATTCACCTTACAATGTAAGGTATGTATCCTGTAACAGGACATGTCAAGGATATCATGTGTGGGGTATGTTAATAGTATCAGGTAAGAGACAGTTGGACATTCACCTTACAATGTAAGGTATGCATCCTGTAACAGGACATGTCCATGATATCATGTGTGGGGTATGTTAATAGTATCAAGTAAGAGACAGTTGGACATTCACCTTACAATGTAAGGTATGCATCCTGTAACAGGACATGTCCATGATATCATGTGTGGGGTATGTTAATAGTATCAGGTAAGAGACAGTTGGACATTCACCTTACAATGTAAGGTATGTATCCTGTAACAGGACATGTCCAGGATATCATGTGTGGGGTATGTTAATAGTATCAGGTAAGAGACAGTTGGACATTCACCTTACAATGTAAGGTATGTATCCTGTAACAGGACATGTCAAGGATATCATGTGTGGAGTATGTTAACAGTATCAGGTAAGAGACAGTTGGACGTTCACCTAGCAATGTAAGGTATGTATCCTTTAACAGGACATGTCCATGATATCATGTGTGGAGTATGTTAACAGTATGAGGTAAGAGACAGTTGGACGTTCACCTAGCAATGTAAGGTATGTATCCTTTAACAGGACATGTCCAGGATATCATGTGTGGAGTATGTTAACAGTATCAGGTAAGAGACAGTTGGACGTTCACCTAGCAATGTAAGGTATGTATCCTTTAACAGGACATGTCCAGGATATCATGTGTGGAGTATGTTAACAGTATGAGGTAAGAGACAGTTGGACGTTCACCTAGCAATGTAAGGTATGTATCCTATAACAGGACATGTCCATGATATCATGTGTGGAGTATGTTAACAGTATGAGGTAAGAGACAGGTGGACGTTCACCTTGCAATGTAAGGTATGTATCCTGTAACAGGACATGTCTGGGATATCATGTGTGGGGTATGTTAATAGTATCAGGTAAGAGACAGTTGGACGTTCACCTTACAATGTAAGGTATGTATCCTGTAACAGGACATGTCCGGGATATCATGTGTGGGGTATGTTAATAGTATCAGGTAAGAGACAGTTGGACATTCACCTTACAATGTAAGGTATGTATCCTGTAACAGGACATGTCCATGATATCATGTGTGGAGTATGTTAATAGTATCAGGTACGAGACAGTTGGACGTTCACCTAGCAATGTAAGGTATGTATCCTTTAACAGGACATGTCCAGGATATCATGTGTGGAGTATGTTAACAGTATGAGGTAAGAGACAGTTGG
>JAIPMN010003442.1:10566-24263 GCA_020650975.1 Apostichopus californicus | reverse complement strand
GGAAATGTTCAAGCCCCCCCCCCCCCAGCGCCCCCACTGAAAAAATCCTGGCTACGCCACTGTCTCCCTGCCATGCTTTCTTATTTCAATTCCAAAGAAACTGACACAAAATAGTTATAATAGAACTATTTCAAGCATAGGCGTAGGAGACGGGGGGGGGGCTGGGGGTTGCAGCCCCCAACCAAATATTTTTGTGATAATTCGGGCAATTTTTCGGGCACCTACTGAAAGAAAAGTAAATTTCAATGTGTTTTTTGATGGTTAAACTTATATTGTTATTATCATTATTATTGTAACGACTTGCCCCAAAATTCTAACCAATATGGAAAGGTAATAACACGGCAAATTATTGTATGTAGTTGGCATGCGATGTAAATACCAATGCATGCCTGTACGATATAGTCATTACAATGTTGAACGCGAAATGATTTTTGAATGAAAAATTTTGGTTATATTTTTCGGGCAAGTCGTTACAGCCCCCCCCCCCCCTTCCCACCAAATCAAATTAGGCTCCTACGCCTATGATTTCAAGTTAATGTTAGGAAATAAAATCATCAAACAAGTATTATTTTCTTCTTACGCAGAGATTTAAAAGTTGAGAATCTTCTCCTGGACGAAGATCGCAATATCAAGTTAATTGACTTCGGATTAAGCAGTTATCATCTGCCGACATGTGAAGCACTTCCTGTCCAATCAGCGTGCTCCTTCTATGACCGTAACATGACCGCTACCCTCTGTGGTAGCCCGGCATACGCCGCTCCAGAGATTATTTCTCAGAAGAGCTACAGTCCAAAAGTTGATGTATGGAGTATGTAAGTATAACTCAAACAGGCCCCAGCACTTTAAGGTATGCTGTACTGGTCCCAAATATGCTAGATATTAAAATATGGTCACCTTTGGTCAAAATTCTTAAACTGTTTTTATTACAACCTCAGAGGAAATTTTCTTAACTGGGACATTCAGTCATCTTGTGTGTTCCTTAAAAATGTTTGAGAATAATTTGGAGATTAAAGACCTCCAGAAAAGGACCTTTTGAATAATTCTAGCAATTATAGCGTGCTATAATTTGGGGCCTTTACTGACTACCTTTAAGAACCGAGAAAAGCCCCCAATAATGTTCACCTTTAAAGCATGTACAAGCGGCAATTCAGGACCAATAAAAATTACAGTATGGCTCCCCCCCCCCCCTTCCATCCCCTCCCCGCAAATCTCAAAGCCGTGTCAGAGTTCCTGCAATGGAACTATTGATTAGGATATAAAAAACCATTTGTTAACCTCATTGTGCTCCTTTGTAATAGCTCCTTTTTTCTTTTCTGTTTTGAAAGTTCAGCAAACATGAAAATTTCGGACCTATTGTATCTCCGCTTGAAACAGGGATTCCCTAACTGGGGTGCAAGAACCTCAGGGGTGCGTGAGTCCATCCCAGGTTGTTCGTGAGACGTTTCTGAAAGTCAAAACTAGAGTACATTTTGTTGAACTAAAATATGATATATGATATCATTTAGTAATGTAAAAAAGTCGTACCTATGGACAAACTCTTTTCGCGTTCCATACGCATATGTTGCCATAAAAGTACCGTACCGTGCATGTGATAAATAACTGAATTATGAAACAGACACAGGCCGCATGATTTTGGTGAAGTTGGTGTACGCATGACAATACGTCATGAAGATAAAGAGCTGATCTGATCTTGAAGTTTCCAAATAAATATTTGTTTATCTCTTGTTTTTTTCATTACATTATTACACTATGAACTTGATCTTTTACAAAGCACTGTTATGCGTATTATAGTATAATAATGACTCAGATCGTGTCTCCAAAAGTTGGGGTTCGTGGACAACTCTGGCATCCACAGGGGCAGGGGCGGGATTTGAGTTGTGAAAGTGGGGGGGGGGCAAACTTGCCAGCAAGACTATCTAAGCGGAGCGCCACCATCGGTTGGCGCGTAGCGCACAATAATTTTTTGGCTTTACAAACCCTCCAGATGGCCGGAAACGGCACTTCCCGAGTGCTCTAAGCTGCATGTACCCATCCTTGAAATATGGATCTCATGTCTGCAATTGTATCTAGATAGTTAATTATCGTTTAAAAATTAAAAGAGGATTGATAGTAGAACATATGGTCAGATGGTGATGTACAACTTTTGTTATACGTCACTATCTAAGCGGAGCGCCATCATCGGTTGGCAAGGAGCGTCGAAATTTTCGATGAAAAGTACCCTTAGATCGGTAAAATTAACACCCATATAGGCTTTAAATTGCATCTAAACAATTAATGAACGTGTGTAAATTTAGGGAGGACGGATAGAAGAACTTATATGGTGATGTAGAACTGAAGCTTATACGTCACTATTTAGGCGGTGCACCACCATCAGTTGGCGCAGCGCGTCGAAATTTAAGCAAAAAGGAAATCCTAGATCAGCAAATATGACACCTCTGGTAACAATAAATCGCATCTAGACAGTTCTTTCTACCTAAAATTATTAGTATATTGAGCATTGGACCGATCAAGAATATGTTCAGCACCCACTTCGAAATTCTCCCCGCGGTCCCCACTTCTTGGAGCACTTGGCAAATATTTGGGGTTGAACATAGCTTTACCCCCCCCCCCTCCCCCCCCCCCTACCGAAACTGCCGAGTGCTGTATATTGTAACAATGGATTTTATGTGTTACTGTGTTAGTGCCAATTTGTAATTTACATTATTCGATTTGCATGCATCATTCCAGAATTTCGAGCAGTAAAGAAATTACATCGTCATTGCCATTGCATATTGTTGAATGACACGGGGGGGGGGGGGGAGGGTGTCATGTGTCAGTGTATTGAATTTAATTATTGATATATCCAATATGCAAATCTGGCTTTCGTAAATCGTTTCTCTTGATTTAGTTATTCAACGCATTCAGTAGAGCAACAACGTTGAAAATCAATTCCTGAAGCTAACACTGTAGCACATGCCGCGGATTCATCACATGCAGAATTGAATCGCTAGTTTGTTAGCTCCAGGATTCGTAACCTGTGCTGCGAACCATGTGCTAGCTCCAGCTCCAGTTATTCTGCAGGCTTCATGTTACGATGTTAAACACAAATTCGACTTAGATTCGAAGCAAATAGGCCTATGTAATAGAGCTGTTGTGGGGGAATAATTTCGATTAGGGTTGTGCACATATTTTGTCTGCAAAAAAAATGAACTAAGGTCTGGGAAAAAGTGGGGGGGGGCAAGTGCCCCCTCTTGCCCCCCGTAATCCCGCCCATGCACAGGGGGGTTAGTGGGGGGATAAAGTTAGGGAAACCCTGGCTTCAATGATGATGGTATAGTCTCTTTCTATGCAGTATCTCATCCATAAACTGTGCATGGTGGTGTTAATGACTGCTGTAACGTAAAGGGGTGACGGTGCGTTGTGTTGTATTCTGGAATTCATAACTATATAATAGTTCGTGTTAAATCTAGATCTGCAGAATGAAAAACGTTACTAGGAATAACCGTTGATCGTATTCAAAACCATTTTCTCTTACCTTTGTTAAGTAGATTTTATTTTGTTTACATCTCCAGAGGAGTGAATACGTTTGCCATGTTGACGGCTACTTTACCCTTCCTTGTGGAACCATTCAATCTAAGACTATTACTAAGGAAGATGATGAACGGAGAGATGTCAGAACTCCCCGAGAATATTTCAACAGGTATGTAGTTGCTTCTTTGAGTCCTTTTCAATGCTTCCTGCATAAGAAGAGGGCGGTACACAAATAGTAATGATTTTAACTTTATGTAAGGAGTCGGTATTTAGCAAAATAGGAAAGAAGAAGAAGAAAAAGCCGATCAAGAGGAAAGAATAGTGAGGCACCTAAGAATACACCTCTACCTTTCTAGGGTGGGTGGGGTGAGATAAAGAATGTTCTGAAAGTAGGCGCATATGTAAATTATATATCCTTTAGTACAAGTTCTCTATATGAGGTTGACGTGAAAGTTCTTGAAATGGTTGGTGAAGAGGGAGGGGAGGGGGGGGGGGGATCCTGTCAATCTGATAACAGGAAATTAAAGATTAATAATATAGAAGACCTATGTCAATCTCATCGTCGTCGATATCATTATCAATCATCATAATTATTAGTTTTTATTTTTCTCTCTGATCTTCGCGGATTTCAAACTAAACATATTGATAATCTCATTCCTAATTATGTTAGCGTTAGACGAGAAATTCTCGTTTTAGTATGTTTATCATTTTTATCCCGAAGATGCCAAAGATTTTGTAAGGTACTTGCTACAGCCAGACCCCTCGTGCCGACCAACCATTTACGAAGCTTCACGACACCCCTGGATAGGGAATCGATCAAACCCGACCCCGACCCCATCCCTCCGACGGCTCAGTTTGATGGAGATTGAAAACGACATCATATACGAGATCAGGGAGACATTTGGTATCGAACCTAGTCACGTAATGGAGTCAGTTCTAGCCAGGCGACCTGATGAGTTTGCTGCCCTCTATTATCTCCTAAACATCAAGAAACAACGTCGTTGGAGGCGGAGCATGAGTGACGTCAGAAAAAGTTTTGATAAACTGACGATGGATTTGGAGGACAACGAACCAACTGCAATTCAAGATATTGTAGATTACACCGTGAGTAACGCCTCATTCATGTTGCTTACGACAGTACTCATATGCACGTATTACTCAAATATACACGCAGAATTCACAGAGAAATTGGAACTAATTGAAGGTAGGCGCTGAATTGATGTTTTAATTGTTAATACTGACGATTTACAATGAACAAAATCTAACCCTCCTCAATCGACGCAGGGAAGGAGGGATGAGGCAATTGGCAAAGTATTTCGTTCCATTGAAATTATCGGATATATTCGTCTCCTCTTCCAATCCCCAGTAACAAATGAAACCCTTGTAAAAATGAAAAACTCTATTTACTTCTTAGTGCTTTTGTATGTTTTCCTTCCAATTTAGACTGCCATGGAACTAGCCAGGAAGAGACAAGGTAGTCCTCACTTTCAGATGGCCATGGGTATGAAAAGTTCCAGCGAAAGATTAAAGGAGAACGAGAAATCAGAACGATTGAATTACCACGATATTTATCACGAGGTACTGTATGAGGACGAGAATGTTGACGTCCTGGCATCGATATCCGAAGCGAAGGTGAGATTGGAGAAGAGGAAAATATCAGACACATGCCGCTTGTCGCACACTACCAGCGTTGCCAGTGGCAACCCTTGGGTGGGACTCATGGGACGCGAAATGAGTTTACTCGAGGGTCCCAGCCAAGAACTTGTAGAATCATTTAAAGTAAGTGACAATGATCGAAAAATTCGAGGTAAGCAAAGGATTCAAGGAAATGGAAAAAGTAAAGCCAAGGATGGTCAGAAAAAAGTCACGGCAAAGAAGAGGTCGCAACATCCGGTCAGTCACGTGGCACCCACCTTTAAAACGGGCAAAGGAGAAGAGACAGAACTAAAACTGACTACTTTAGGATACCAAAATACTACGTCAAACCAAAGGACCAGCACGAAAGCCAATGTCGGCAAAGCTTCCATGGAATCTATCCAATGGAATGGTGATATTTTACGAAGTAAATCTAAGACCAATATCACTGAGAAAAAAGTATCTTCAGTGAGAAAGGCAGATGCGAAAAATGACGTCACAGCCCAACCCGAGTGGTCAAAAGACATAAAGGCAACCGCCAGTCCAAAGAAAACTAAACACACAAAGCAAAGAACATCAAAACGAAAATTTAATAAGAAAGCTGTAGATGAAATCAGCAGACTGTATGGGACTAACAGAAAAGCAAGTTTGGCGCTATTGCAAAACCGATCGAAAGATAAACAACCAAAGGCAGTTAACATGAATATTCATGAAGGGACAAAACCCATTAAGGTCACGCCCCAGAGGAATATCAATTTGTGTGGAACGAGACTGACTAGGAGAGCAAAGACACAAGGATATAGAACGGTCACAAGGAAAGGACAAAGAAAAACGACAAATCAAAACAAAGATGAAACACAATTAATTCAAAAGACAGCGAAAGATGAAATGTCTGATGCTCTGCCTGATTTGAAGTCAACATGCTGAGAGAAGAACTAACGTTGCCATGGTGACACATCGATTCCTTGCCAGGGGTACTTCCCTTCAAAAGTATGACAGCTAGGTTATTCATGACGTCATGGCACCACGAACTAGTTGATGGACTTAATACTACTATGAAAGACAGCACTCACCAGAAGCATAGCCTGCTTACATTATTTTAATTCGGGACTGAAAATGCAGTTCTATGTGCTTTGATGAATAGGAAGAAGTGCCAGGGAGAGGGGTGGGGTTGTTATGTCATAAATGCTACTGTATAGTCAATTTTTAATGCACTTTTTTGCTCCTTTACGTTGAAAAAACCACAATGGGTTCTCTGTTGGTTTTTAGTACATTAATAATATAATAAACTTCTGTCACTCATACTGACAAATCGTTTCCAACTTAAAAACTACCTGTGATTAAGAATTCAAGAACTAGACAGGTTCAGAGGTGACTTCCAATGAATATCCATTAGTATTATGAGATGATGTAATGTTTCTTGCAAATGCACAACTATCACTGAGGTCATCTTAAAAGAATAGTCCAGGTCAAAATTTCTTTTTGATATTTTAAAGAGGAACATAATCTAAGCAATCTGGTGAAATTTTCATTCAACTCCTATAGGAATTGAATGCAAATTTCACCCGAATGCTTAAATTATGTTCCTCTTTATCATATCGAAAGGAAATTTTGACCTGGACTATTCTTTTAACTTGATGCTTCAAGTGACAGACGAAATGATGAGAACAGAAGGATTTACAAAATAATATTGGAAGTTTTATTTTTATAAATACTCATATCTATAGCAGGTGACATGGTATTTAACTGACCAAGTACATACTTATAAAAATCTGGAATGAAAGATTTAAAATATGTCAAATTCTCAACAAAACAAAACATACCAAGTTATTTTCAACCCTAAATGAAAGAAAAAGCATGGTCTAAGTCATTTAATTACATAAAAAAAAAATTACATGATAAAATATCCCACAAACTTCCATTCTTTTCAAACATGATTAAATGGTAAACTAATTGTTTCATTCCCAAACCAAAATGGCCCCCAAAATTTAAAAGAAGAAACAATTAAGAGAGATTGAGATATCTCAATTCTCTGAAACTTAATTTCACATTTTCAGTCTTTTAAATTATATCAATGATATATTTTTTTACTGTTGAGATTAGGAAGATGATAAAGATATTGAAATGATAGTTTATTACTCCCACATAGTGAAATTCCATTCTTACTTTTCATGTTTGTAAACAGTAAGACCATGGTTTCATTTTTCTCCAATATTCAACTGATTCCCAACCATTCATGCCATTCTTCCTCTACATTCACATAGCACAAATGGACCAGATGTTTATCAGGTGAAAGCTACAACAGTTTTCCCTGTTTGCCTGATCTGATGTCGGTTAGCAAACTATCAGACCCTTTGCCAAGCTGTTACATGATTACGAACAGAAGCTTGCACCTAAACATTTAACAAGAAATGAAACTTTATAGACCTTAAAATAGACCTCACAAACTCAAAAAACAGCTTAAAGCTACCCTCGACTCTCAGAAAAAACAACCCTAATCTCACATGTTGACATTTATTAAATCCAAGACAATGTGGTCACTCCTCCTCTCACCCACTACCTCCCCACCCCTCATAGAAGTATCCTCTCAACAGGTACTTTTACATATCACCAACTTTACCACTATAAAGGGTACATTAGGTAGTCACAATGAATCACATATGCCCCAATCTTAATATGCAAATTTAGGGCTAGGCTATGTTATCTGCTATGACAGAAGTGTAGGCTCAAGCTGGATGTTGCTATTTGTTTATGCATGACAGTGTATTTGCATGACAGTAGGTTGTTACCATGGAAACACAATGGAAACTCTGTTTCCCTTTCTTTTTAAATCTGTAGATATATCATGAGAATTTCAATCTTTTATTTTGTAATTTCATAGGTATCTTTTAAGTTGTTTTATACTTCATTCACATTAGTTTCTTATAAGCCAAATGACTCTATAAGTAAGAGTATTTCATAAGACCCCTAACTTCCTTTATGTTTTAATCAACTTTCTTCATCTTGTTGCAAGTTACTCCATCTGTTGCATAACAAACATCGGGCACAAAATTTCTGCTTTCCCATGAAACTTAAGGAATAGTACCTAGCATTTGTTAAGCCCACCCGGAATTAAATTCCTTGCAAACTCACGTTTTGAGCTCTTTTTGTGTAGATTCACATTTATATTGCACCTTTGTCTGTTTTGTCTTGATTAATGCTTTCCAAACTCACGTTGGGAGGTCTTCTTGTGACTTACACCTTTCTCAAATCACCATCTTTATGTCTCTCTGGATAACACCTGAAAAGTTCTATAAAGAGTCACGTTGTAAGTTCTTCTTGTTAGTAGATTTCCATGCTTGTACCCATCCTCCTCTGTTTCCTTTGCTTCTCATCAGGCTGTTGAGCATTCTCCATCTTTTTTTTCAGTAGTTCTGGAAGGTTTAGTTTAGAGTCTGCTACCTCTCTGTCAGTTGATATTTGTCTCTTAAAACACTTACTGTCTGTGATAATGCACTAGAAATGCAATGAGAAACAAACAAAAAAGATTTATTATTAAAACATTATCATGTACTATTTTGTTTATTGTCTTGTATTGGCTTTCCCATCACCAACAGACCCCACTCACCCTCTTCCAATGAAATCACATAATTAACAGCAAATAGTATGTTAGCACTGAAGGCAAGTGAGCTTTGTACTTGGATGTACAATGAAACTAAAATGCAGCACACAATCTATAATTTCCTTGGGATCAATGCAACTGTCAAGTACCAAAGCCTTCACACTTCCCCTCTCCTCCTAGCATTCACGAAGCATACCCTACACCCACCCCCCCCCCTTCCCCTTCTTTGAAATATAACAGTGATAGTAGAAATCAGTTGTAGAAAAACACAAAAAGAAATTCTTTTGATTATGAGCACTATAGCAAGATCTCAATTGATTTACGTAAGTCTTAAATGAACATTGGTCGTCTTTCTTAAGCTGAAATTCTGAAGGAAAGAGATGAAATAATGAAAAGGAACTGCAGTTCTAACCTTCCAGGTCTAACTACTGTGTACTGTCCCTGATGTGAGAGGTCAACCACAGTTGAACCTGCTCTTGAGGCTTCGGAATTACTTAGGACACCCCCGTCAACTACAAGATCCAGCTTGGGCCACAGAGACTGAAACTCCTGTGAGAGATAAGAAAAGTCCAATGAGGGAGAGGGAAAGATGTGTTACATGGGTGGAGGTTGATCAAATAAAATCAAAACTTCACCATAGTTGGTATCGATGAGAGATGGCATGAGCAAAATAATTCATCACAACTATATCAAGACACAAGCAAATATTATACAATTTCAGGTTAAATTTATGATATAGGTGGTTGCATAAAAGACCAAACTTTATGTAAGTTATGTCTAATGGGAGTTTAAAGCAGTGACGAATTCATTGCGTTATAGACGGTCTTACCCATTTCAGCTAGATCATACAAACTCCAGGAATAATGTTTCAACATGCGATACAGTCAAATGAGAAATTCGATAACAGAAATATTGAACATAGATGAAACAGAATGAACATTAGGCAGCTATTCTGGTTTTAAGCATTCCCTGTTTATTTATAACTGGTAAATTGTAAAGTTTCAATTTAAGTTTCTAACCTGTATAGACAAAGTACTCTTTGCAGAGCTCAAGTTGGCACTCGTTAAAGCCAGAGGTGACCCAGTAGCTGAGGAGAGTCTTCTGATGAAAGAATGATCGGGCACCCTGATCCCGACGAGATTGGTAGCTGGGTTGAGGTGCGGGTTTAGAATCTCATCTCGTTCAAAGATGACTGTGACAGGTCCAGGTAGAAGATCATGTAGAAGAGACTCCGGAACAGAGACTTTACTCCATCTGAAAAAATAGAGATGTTGAATATTCATGAGAACGGAAGGTTACATTGTAACTGACAGGTTCGTCCTTTAAGTCATCAATATTGAACTCAAGCTCAAACCTCAACAAGTATTTAATAGTCACCATTCAAGACAGTTTCCTTTATTTCATTGGTTAATTGTCTCCTCAATGTCTGGAAGCAGCAAACCATCCAAGAAAGTATTTTGATAAAGTTAAGCAATTATTAGTCGGCTGAAATTTTAGGCCAATATAGATAACCTTCAAATGTGAATACTGATCCAGGGCAAATGCCAACATACTTTGTCTAATCAACAGTATAGTATAAGTATAGTTCATACTGGTCAAAAGTTCTTCAGGTCAAAAGATAGTGAAAGATAGGGAGGTTGTTTGAATACATCAAAATTGTTCAATAATTTGAGTAATATGTGTACAATGAAATTCAAAATCGCAACATGGTGCATGAAGAACCAGACTAACCCTGAAGAAGAGGAAAAGTCTCATACCTTGATATATCAGTAACATCTCCAACACAGATAGCTATGGGCTTTTCATCATGACGACCTTTGATGCTGTAAATCTTTGTGATGGCGGCACTGTTCTGTGACAGTGCTGCAAGACCGTAAACAGTGTCTGTAGGGACAGCAATCACTCCACCAGACTGAAGGACTTTCACAGCCTTATTCACAACATTTTCATAGGATTCTACCATAATGAAGGAAAGAAAATCGTTAATTTTCTTGATTTGAAAAGAAATTAACATTTACCATCAAATATCATAAAATCTTGGCAGAGACAGAATCCATCGAGGACACAGGAAACTGTGAGCTAAATCTATTCATGTAATCTACTTTTATGCTAAATACTTATGTATGAAAATGGATACCAAAAGGCCAAACCATGGTATTTTGTAGATGAATAACCATTAATGAAGGCACACTGTGATTTTCACTGCTGGGTAAATTGCAAGTTTAATACTTTAATATCCAACAACATGCTTCAGGTTTTGTTGGAGAGAGAAAACTGTGAAAATGAGGAAAATAGGAAGAGGTACTTTTGAGATGACAATTCAGCTTACCAATTGCAGAGCTGAATAAGGAGCCACAAAAATGGACAAACGTTAACTATATAAAAATTTATATATAAAGTAAACTGTCATAAAGTCACCACTTCAACGTGTTAATATGCTTAAATGGAACAAAAATCACTTTCATCTCTCCACATCGGCACAGAAATACTAAGATATAACCTCCGGGGAAAAGCTAAACAGGTAATCTGCAAAGACATTTTTTGAGAACTTCAACTTAACATGGCAGCCTTATGACTGAGGCATTCATAAAGTCACCAAGTAGCCTACACACTATTGCATTGAACAGGCCAATACTATATAACAGTGATCACCAAGTATTTCATGGATATTCATAGTCAATTCTACCAGTAATAACAAAAACTTATCAGTTTGAAATAGCTTGAGGACAGTCCCGGTAATTTGCACCTAATGACCTCATATTTGCATAAGCCTGGTGATGCTCCTCAAATTTATTGGTGCAACTTCAAGCAAAAAACTGTAAATCTCTACCTCATACACATTAACAAATAAAGGTCTGCTGTATAGACCCCAACTATAGCAGGCAATCATGGAAAAGTTTCTTGAGATTATGTAATCGACCTAGGCCTACCTTGGTTGTAAAATTACCTCTTTTTACCAATAAGTCTGTAACGCCTGCCACATATTTTTTCTTGTATGAGGGTCTTTGTGTGAATGCTGTATGATTAACTGCACTGTAGACATGAACATATTTCCACAGTGTTGACACAAAGAGCCTAATGGTGTTAAGACGCTATGCAGGCTTATTCATTACAAAATTACCTTGCCAGATATGTATCTTGGAAAACATATACCCTATGCTTGCAATTATAATGTTGAGGATCTAAACGAGTAACGTTATGGGGTGACCTTAAGTGGTTAAGTGGTGACTTAACAACAGTTTGTTAGACTAAGGCTAGGCCTAGAGCCAAAGTTACAATTTCATCACAACAAATGGAGTGGATGGTGGCAGGTTTATAATCTATAGTGTGTAAGTTATATAATGTAGGCTAGTGTTTGGTTCAGCGACAGAGAGTATAACACATGGGATACTTTTAAGAAGGTCCACCCAACATAGACCATGGGCACGAAAACCAAGCTGCTTGATCCGTTCTCAACTAGAGTTCCTTTATAAAACTCTACTCTCAGTCTCAACCCAGGCCCCCTTTCATCGTAACTGTATTCTATAGTAATGAGAGCAGTTCCGCTAAACATGTACAACCTTCGCAACTAGTTAGACGCACAACAGCTGACACACAAAACCCTAACCGAAATGAGGACGACAAAAGACTTCGACGCTAAAAATTCACACTTACTTTGGTCATTCTCTACCGACAACTTCAGAATTTCCGCCATTCTTGTTAATCGTTTCACATGGTGTAGTTTCATGGATTTCAAGTTCTCAGTTAGCCCTGTAGCGCGACCAAACGATGATGAAACTTGTTGTAATGTATTACTAGATCGAGCATGCACAAGCACTGCATGTAGAAAGCTTGGGTGATTAACTTCTCATGCCGAGGCGGGTACTATTTAAATACCACTACACAGCAAGTATGCGGATGTACAATACCAATTGAAGTCCATCAAAGAAATATTAAATTCGTTTCTGTAGGCTACATGCTACAATATTTCGCTTCGTATATTTTCTTTCCGTTTCTGCGTTTCTTTCTTTCGACATCGATGTATGAACAACACGATTCACAAATAGAAGTTTAAGACGATATTCACGTAGTTATTCAATTCTCAGTTGCATAACCATGTATCACACGAATCCAATTCTCTGTCCGGTGTCTCACTGTGCCATAGCTACAGCGGCAAAGGGTCTCCGAACTAGAATGATCGCTTCTCGGCCTTTTGGCTGAGATCATGTGTAGTATCTGTTCCCTTTCTAGGGGAATGGTGATACACACCCGACGATGATCACACAGTCACAGTCTCGATGCAAGGGGACTGGGGTTGAGACTGAGCGGATCAGTCGTTCGGTAGTTTGGTTTTTGTGCCCAGGTTCTATCCTGGGACTCGGACTTTTCTTAACTTGATTAGGCAACAATGGAAGTCCTCATTTTCATCACACACCGGTCCTTCGGTCGGTTCTCGACGGAACCAAAAATTTGAATAACAAACATCTTTTCAAGTATAGCAAAAAGCCATTTTCTTGCTCAAGAAAAGAGAAAGTTCTCATATGTACTGCAGATTTTTCAGTTATATAGCTGCATATGACTTGAAAAGCGTACGTTCCATGCTTTAACAGAAATTTATGAACAATTTGAGATAATAAAAATCGACAACTTGAAGAATTAATTAAATACCCAGTAGCATATACAGCTAACATTTGGATATCTTTGTTCAATCGTTCGGGTCACCAGCTTGCACTATTTGTAGCTCTTCGTACTTGCCTCTTCTCATATTGTGCTTTATTAGCTGCCGTAAATCTTTGCCTGGTGTTAGAAATCATAGCTGGTGGTTTGCATCTTGGCATCTTCAATTGAATTCTCCCTGTCAGTACAGCGACCTCAGATGAACTTACTATAGAAATTCACTGTCTGAGCAACCAAACTTGTACTGGATGCAATCATAAACAGTGGCGTGCCCTGGGGGGGGGGGGGGCTCACG
>JAIPMN010003441.1:0-25123 GCA_020650975.1 Apostichopus californicus | reverse complement strand
TGTTACCTGATCTGCTGTTACCTGGGGGGGGGGGGCGTTGTGGTCAAGTGGTTAAGGCAGTGGACTGGTGATCTAAGGATTACAGGTTCGAGCCCTGGCCAGGTCATTGCGTTGGGTCCTTGAGCAAGGCACTTTATCTCCATTGCCTCTCTTCACCCAGGTGTATAAATGGGGGACTTGCGAGGTAACTTGTAAATATAGTTGCGTGCGTCGGTTTGTGGCTGCACACTATGGGAAGTCCCCCGGGGGACACGCGGATGTGGTGCCCCAGGAGAGATTGATTGAATTGCGCACACTTTGGTGTGTAGGTGTGACAAGTTACCAATGACCAAGGCTAAGTTGTCAAAGCGCTATGATCTCGATGTAGCAGCGTTATATAAGTGTCTAATATGTATGTATGTATGTACCTGCTGTTCAGCATGTGATTACTCACCTGGCTGACTTAGAGAATATATCCAGCCTCTTCTTCTCTTGGAATGCTCGCTGAGGTCTTGTAGATCTTGGAATGCTTGGTACTTGACGAATGGCGACGACGTGGACAAAATTTTGTCCAGGCAAGCCTCATCTCGTTCTATCAGTGCAGCCTCCATTGGAAACTCATAGACCTTTTCATTTTATGAAGAAAGTGGGCAAAGAAAATACTTCCAAATTACAGTTTTCATCGGCTGGGAAATATTTCATGTTATCCAGACAGTTTAGATTCAATGGTATATAACTGTCACATCTTGTGACTTGGTTGTCACGTGCTGTGACTTGGTTTTTCCCAATATTACCATTATTATAGATTATTCCAAATAACCTGGAGAAACTAGTCAAAATGTCGCATACATGCTAAGACAATAGTGTTACTGAATATTGACATCCTTATTGACAGGGTAAAACAAAATGGGCAGGGATAATATTTCAGAAATTGTGAAAGCTATCTATATGAAAACATAAGCACTTTTCCCTTGTTTTTTCCTCTTTTTTTTGTGGTGGTCAACATAATTGATACGTAGCCAAATTCTTTACTGATTACTTTAACTATGTGCATAAACTGATTGTCATATTATAGACTATCTTTAAGACAACCGACAGGGGAACCTTCTTGCCCATAAAGTTAAGGTTCTCAGACCACATGAAACCCATTTAATCAGTCACGTTGAGGGTAAGATTCTTGGACCATTTGGGAAACCTCTGAAATAAGCCTTGATGAAAGAAAATGGAGATCAAATCTAATCCTGACTTTGGTAGCCTTTCTAGCTCATATGAGGTAACTATTTTAAAGACATTTTGACAGGGAAAACTGACTTAACCAAGGAACGAGAAAAAAGCTCTCACCTCTGTTATAAAGATCCTCATCAAAAACAGGGCAAAGTGCCAGAGATGGTTTAGAAATGCACCACTGATCAACATGTACCAGAAAAATGTCAGATCAAAGAGGTTATATACTGACTCTAATTGAGAGATGGAATAGTCCAGCTGCAGGTTAGCTTCAAGCCAGTCTCTCGGGACACACCCTAGAGTTTGAATCAGAGAAAAACAAAATCAAACATTTCTTCGCCGTTCGTGACCTCGATCAAAATGAACGTGATACGCAACTCAAACAGTTTTTTGCAGGTCTATTCAGATGGCAGAAGTTAATTCTTGAAAGAAAAACCACTGTAACAAAAAGTTTATCTGTCACAGAATTATGATACCACAGCGTCAAATTCTTCATACTATTCGTGCAAAGTTTTTGGAGAAAATATCAAATTTTTCAATTAGCTATTTAAGCTAAAATGTTACACATTTAGAAACAGGCTCGTCAATCACAGACTGCATGGAATTTGAAACGGTTCCTTGAAGCGAACTACTACGTACGAACTGCACTAACAGTACAGAGAAAAATAAATAATGCATTGGTTTATGCAGTAACATGGATCCACCTTGGTTAATGCCAGAACTTTATTGTTTTTTTCAGAGTGGTCAAAGGTCATTTCAGGTCACCATGGGTCAAACCTATTATCATCATATCTAGATCATAATATCATCACATGATTGCTGAATATTATTTCAAAAGCTTCATATGAGAAAGTTCTGCCAAAAACATACTTTTGCCGTCTAATACAAAGTGAAGTTGTCCGACAAATGCGTTTCTCTTCCATTTGCAATTCAGTGAAAGGCTAGGCTTGGAGATATCTGATTATCACTTACCTAACACGATGTAGAGCAGGTAAAAATATACAACATGTTTAAACGATGATCGCAGAGCTTCGAAGAACGATGGAAAGATGTGTGATTTGACCAAGAAAAACTTCAGTTGCTACAAATAGAAATAAAAGAGTAAAGACCAAATAAAATCGAAAAAAGTTAGAGCAGCAAATGATGCAGGAATCTCAATGCTATAGCTGTGATTTTACTTTGATGCTCTGTGTATTACAGTTTAAGACTGGTATTGCAAGGTCATCTTAGGTGGAATTTTTTTTTTAAAGGCACCTTCATTAACAGATATTGCCATGCACAGAGCATAAGGGATCACAAGAAAGTTCTACAGAATCACTTCAGGACAAAATTGGCAAGATAAACCCTTGAATAACCTTATAAGACAATCACCACAGACAGAATTAAAGTTTACAAAAGAATTTCCTGCCATTGAAAAGAGGACTTTGAAACTTGCTGTGACTTAAAAATAGTATTATGATAAATTGTTATTACTAGCCCACTCTCAAGCAACGAATCACTTTTCTGGCAGCATGAAGCAAAGTAAAAACAAAAACATCTTGCCATCAAGCATTACAAACATCTTGATATACTAGTATCGAGATAAAGATTAAACACATGAGGTCATTAGTGTGGAGAATTCTTATTTTGACTGATGAATGACACAGATTTCAGAAGGATATAAATAGATCTTGATGGCTGACCCTAACAGTATTTACACATCAGGTCTGACAATGACAGAGCAATAGCAAACAAGGTAGACATTTATCCCTACAAAGGTATTTTTTTAGAAGGTTTAAAGGCAATTATAGGTGTTTTATTTACTGAAAATACAACATCATAAGTGAAAAAGAAAATGTAGACAGTAAGTAGTATACAATTCTTATAATGTTTGCCATACCTTTAGGACTGGGAAGTGGAGTACGTTGTTGCCGTAGAGAAAATGGGAGATGCTGTGAACAATACCCTGTTGAGACAGAAACGATCACGACGATATAAAAACAAAAATATGAATTCTAAAGTAGATGATTGTCTGTCCAATATAATGTCTCTGTCCAATGTAATGTCCCTAAACTAGGACAGAAAGCAAAATTGTATTTGATAATGAAATGATATCACAAAGAAGCCTGTTCCACACAGCGGTTTGTATCTATAATGTAATGTCCCTAACCAAACACATGAGCAAAAACCTGTTATGTATACGGTTTATTGAATAACATCAGACGGTCCACATAGATGCCTGTGTCCAAAAAATATGCATGTGTCAATCCTCCTGTAACTGTACTGTACTTGTACTAACCTTCTAAGGTTAATGTCACAGCATCAGAGACCTTCCCAATCATTTATTAACTCTGTTTACTTTACAGTAAACATTTAAATTAAGGCCTTCTAATAACATTTTCAAAAGACTTGTACAGTACAACATATATGTAGCTTAATTTGCATTGAACTAAATCAGGTCAGAATTTGTTCTGTGATACAGTGCGTGGGCTTTTGCATTGCCATCTTGATTATCCCATATAAGGTCAGACCTCAAACTTATTACAACATTGATAGGAGGGTTGTAATGTAAGATGTCTCTATTCCAATGGGAACTGTTCTTTCTAATGGGTTCTTCCACCTTCATCAGTATCTTAACCTTTTAAACTATGACATGTGTCTCAACTGAACAAATTCCCTACCCCCCCCAACCCCCAACTTCCATTATTCATATTGCCATGAAAAGATAACATACCATGTAAACACCAAACAGTACAAGCATCAGGTGGTGTTCATTTAGGCAATTTTCCGCCCCTTCTGCCGAACACGGTAACACCAGGGAAGTATACTGACCCCCCATGGCAGCAGTAAGGCACCATATGGTGAAGCCACCAGACAACGCTGCTGCAAGTGTATGTAGTAGCCTAATAGGCTTACTAATGCTAAGGATAACAGACCATCTTGTCTTGTGAACTGTTGCACGTACTGCGAAAAGAAGGATAAATTACGAAGCTAATTTTCATTCGTGAAATTGGTAGTCCTATAAATAATATAGTAAAGCGCCGGTTGAGTCATTGTTTTTCACAGGAGAGTTATAGAAAGTTGTGATACATTTTCTTGAGTTCATTAGTGAAGTTGATGTTAAACTGTTTAGGGCTTGCCTAGAAATAGACACTCAAAACATATTACCTAATGAAGGGTTAAATATTTTGTTCATCTTTACAAGTACTGCCCACAAATATTATTTTGGTTCTATAACTAACAATGTACATTCATTACACAACATCATTATTTATGTATATATTGGAGGTATTGTGTCTGCAGGGTTTTCAGGATGTGATGTCCTTTCAAATTTTTGTTGTTGTTGTTTTCTTATTTTGTTAATGTTTCTTGTAGTGTTCATTTCAGAGATCTCACCTGCAAACCAGTACGCATTGTAGAGACTCATCCAAAAATTGCAGCAGCCGACCAGGAAGACGAGGATGAAGAAAGATGAAGAGAAGACCCAAGATAACCAGCCTGTGATAAATGGAAGACTTAAAATTAATTTCATCTCAAACAGAAACTTAAAAGGAGAATAAGCAAAACATCAATCCTTGCTGATTTTACTCTGAAAGATAAAGTCTCTGCACTATTAATTCTAGTTTATGAAACTTTCAGGTCCTCTGTAGTTCGAGATAGCTTAATTCAACATATTTGCTTAATATAAAGTTATTCACTGAACTACTGTTTCAAACATGACAGCGAAGTTAATATCTTCTAATTTTTTTTTTGGTGAAGAAAAACTTGTGAATTGGCAACAAGGGAAATGAAATCATTGATTGTAGGGAACAATTTCTATGACACAGCAAAATAATAAATTTGAAAAATGCAAAGATCAATATAAATATATATATATTTTGAATTTCAATAATATA
Organism: Apostichopus californicus; assembly: GCA_020650975.1. NCBI lineage: Eukaryota > Metazoa > Echinodermata > Holothuroidea > Aspidochirotida > Stichopodidae > Apostichopus > Apostichopus californicus. The sequence goes on along the minus strand of JAIPMN010003441.1, from coordinate 20,045 downwards.
TACAGATATATATATATGTATATATACATGTTAATTGGCCACAAGGGAAATGAAATCATTGATAGCAGGGAATGCCTTCTATGACACCGCAAAATAAATGCTTGGAATGATCTCAAATTTCCAAGCAACTAGACTGTATGAAAAGAACACTCCTCAAACAACCACAAAGTATATAAATAATTTAACAACCTCTCCATTTTTACAGACTTATGCTGTCAAGTAAATATTTTTAAATGAAACAATGTGAGTCAAGGTCAGTTACCTGAAATCCATTGAAATGGGCTGTAAATTGTGAAATTGATCAAGAGTAGGAACAGGGTGGCAGTCCCAGGCAAAATAAGCAAATACCAAGCAAGACTTGCTCCAAGTCTCCAGTAAGTGACCTTTGAGGAAGAAACGTTAAATCTTGATATGAGTTGTTATGATGCAGGACAGAGAAATGTTGCCATACAAGTACAACTGCATGAACATGTTACATAAAGATACTTAGTAACAAATCTGAATATTGCACAAAATTAAATTAATTGGTGACAATCTTGAGCAAGAGTAAATGATCAATGATTTCACCTAAAGTGAATTGCTATCTAGTTTCCAAACTATCAAATTTTTTTGTTTTCTTATTTGTCCAATGGCAAGTAGTTGGGACCTCAAAAGTTAATGACAGCTTCAGCCCTGATTCTTTTAAGCAAATAGGATCTAGGCCTAGTGAGCTTTGCACAGGCACTCCCAGCATACGCCATACAGTATAAAAGAGAAGGCAAGTAGCCTTGTTACACCTTTGGCAATGTTTAGTGTCCAGATTCAAAGTGGTAGGTATTCACAAGATAATGATTGATGAAGGCTGGCTAACCTATGCTACTTAAACACAAGTCACCTAAGTTCTACTCTATGTTGTTAGCCATACATACAGTGTTAAATTACCTCTCGCACGAACCAATGTCTTTTGTCAAACATTTCTAAGTTTGAAATGATAAAACAGCTCGTTGTTGAAATAGAGTTGTTGAGTCAGACCAGGTAACCTATCTTCAAAACTAGGCAACTTAAAATCTGCATATCTGCCACATTTCAGGTTGCCTTTGTTGAAGACATAGCCGAGTAACGAAGGTAAAGCTGCAAACTGCAATTGCGTAATAGCAATACAGTATGCAGGAGGCTAAGGCAGTGGTAACTTTGGCCCTGGCCTAATCTGTCACTGAAGTTGATCAGACTAGCATAAATTGGGGAACAAAATAGAACAGATCATGTAACAATGAAACTCGTGTCAACTAGGCTAAGTTGTTCAACTTTAGCCTAGGTTAGGTCACTGCAGTCCAGATAGGCTACAGACTCGATATTTTACTAGGCCTCGTACTAAGCTGGCCTAGACTAATGTTCTTGTTCCAAGAGCCACCGACGTAACTAAATCAATTGAATATTCGCATAGCAAGATGATAATATCATCTTCGTAAACCAAGCAGGCAGGGCACCATCAAAGTTCAAGCAGCTATTATTATCTTTAGACGATCCCGATATGGTATCAACCTGCTAAACACTGCACATTAGTCATTGTGATAATTTTAATAGTCGCGCACTCCTGTGATGCTCTTCTCGTGCGTTTTATTAAACGTAAACAAATAAATTCATTGCTTATTTCATTAAGTCCATTTAAATTTAATTTAAAATACATTTAAACTTTAATAAAGAATATTTGGTCTGACAAATTAGCTATTATGTATGTTTTCGCTATACATATGAGATAAGTTTTATTGAAACGACTGTAATACCTTTGACGTAAGGGCCTTCTCCTATCGTAATAGCTGAAGTATGTGACCCAACCTCGCAGATATTATACTGTATACTGCACAGTGCTCAGCCTAGGCTAATCGAGAACAACATAGGCTACACCAAATATTGGTCTACAGTGGACAGCAGTAGTACTTTCTGAACTGTGTACAATTCCTGACTGATGCGGAATTTTCTGAAGACTGTACTTCTCATGTAAATGGTACAAGTGGTAGCATAAACTACAAACCTGAAGCTGTAAAAAGAACTTGTACGGAAAGAAAGATGGCAACAGTTGGACTCACGGGAGGAGAAAGCATTCCATGTGTGAGGAGTTTTATTTGATTAGCAGATTTACATTTCCACTCTAGCCTAGGCCTAACGTTAGACCATGGGCCTAAGGCTATATGTTAGGCCTTAACCGTCTTATCGTTAGACTAACGTTATGCTTGTTGTAGCAGGCTTATCCTAAGGCTAGTAAAGTAGAATCGGCTACATAGGTAACGTACCTGTTGCCTGTACCTTAGGCTGAGTATGATACATTGATCATTCAGGTAGGCCCTTGGTTCTGACTTGGGCAGGAGATGTTATTTGTTAATTTCCACAACATTTTCCAATGTTGTATAACAATACTACCAATATAGTCAGTATTGCGAATTTCGGAACACTGCGAATTTCGGACACCCCTAAGAAATGCACGATTTCACCATGACAACCTACAGGAAGAGCCAAATTTCACCAAAAAGTACGAAGCTACAGTTATTTTCTCTCCAAAATGACCCGTGTGCAAGTAAATACATATTTGTCAATAAAATGACGGAGATCTATGAAGTCTGTTATAATTACTGAAAGAGCAACAGCGCCACCAATTTTATCACCAGCGCCACACTGTGGGACTGTACTCTACTGTGCAATACTCTAGCAAAGAAATACCAGTTCCACAATCACGAAGAATCTTCTTGGAATACAACGTGAAAACAGTTTGCAGGAAAGAAAGTTTTGCCGTGTATCGTTATATAACACACTTCTCCCACCATATCAAGTATATTTTCAGGTGATTTATACCAGAAGATATAGTTTTGGGGTGTTTTAAGGCTTATGTGTCCGAAATTCGAAGTGTCCATGCTACTAGTGTTAGCCAACTAAGGCCTAGTCATTAGTAGCCTACTTTTCCACCAAATGTGGTAATTTCCCAATGGCAAAAGGCACCTTTCCCTTTGGCGGAAACTAGACTGTTTAAGACAAGATTGCCCACGCATTGTTATTAGCACTGCTGCGCTGCGCACCAACATCCTCGCTGTGATACCCAAGAGGGGTTTTTAACGAGTACCTTACAGAGACAGAAACAGAGATGGCTGAAGCTAATTGTGGTGGAAACTAACAGTAAGCAGTAGCCGACTTGGGCTATGATACTTGGTATTGCAATCATAGTCATATAACCGAAATACAGTAATACAGGTTTTCTCAAACATTCCGATAAAATTAAGCATTGCTGAATTTACATGTATGTAAACATGTATACAGTACATACCACACAGTTTTCATTACTGGAAACCTGCCGATTGTTTTCTTTTTTATTTTCCCGCGCCTTCTCAGAGCAGTTCTCCGTGGGTTGGAAGAGAGGAGAAATTCAAGAAAAATCAACATTACACCTCCCCCCCCTCTCTAATAATGACCTAAGTCCATATTTAACAATAATTCACAGTTCATTTGTTAAATGCTTTCTTAACATTTCTATATGCGCTACTGTATTTTTGGAAATGTCCATTTCTATGAAACTGGGTAGGGCAACCAACAGGCAGGTTGATAACATGAACACCTGATTTGCTAACCGGTGTCTACTGGATCAAGCCCAAGGAATCAATGATCTCGATTTGTCAAATGTTGTGTTTTGCATGTCTTGAAGGCACCAACCTAGACACTGTTAATAGAGACGAATACAACTTGAAGGATCATGCAATGTTACTTTTACAGTGAAAATTTGTTAACCCATTATATAAAATACCAATATTTACGGTATTATCGGTGTTGATGTGACGGGTTAATCGGGGTCCGTTTGTTACTTTACCACCGGTCCTTACTGGACCCAGGCTAGGCTAATGTCAACTAGCTGTGTCACTATGAGCTAGACCTCATATTACCCTGCAGGTTTGAAATAAATATCTCTGGTTTAGTGAAAGTGAAAGATGATTTCCATTCATTTATTGTTGTCCATCTCCAAACTGGTTAGAGTATATATAATAAAAGGGAAATTACTTACCTGGGATAGCATAGCAAAACTAATGCTATACAAAGTGACCAAATTGCTTTAAGATATAGACTCTTTCACTGTGAACTGTATCCAAACAAACTTATATGTAGCCTTTGATGTAATACTGTAGATAAACTGTAAATTTTGCAGGCCTGCAACTCCCTCTAATTACTAAAGATGATCATAAAGAAGACCTGTCATTCAGTTACCATGTAACTTTGTAGTCTCTAACTGTAGTATTGAATGCTTACCCCCTCTATTGACATACATTGTATGCAAATATGCTAGAAGCCAAACGTGAAGACTGTCTCAGAATTTTCTATACCGACCTACAGTATGAATATGCTGTAGTGCCATCTTCTTTGCATAGCCTCTGATCAGATGTGAGTAAAGTCGAGCTGTGACTTTGCTGAAATTTCCAGCCATTATAGCCCTACTTATGACCAGGAGAATTGAAATCAAGCCATTCTTATCGGTGGAACATAGTTTGAATCAGTGGTTGGTTAATGTTGCATTTTACTCATGATTGGAATCCAAGGTATAATCTTGCATTGGTTAGACATTAATATGTCAGTTGTTAGCAGCGTGTCTTGTTGTAACTCCCAAGACAAAGTGTAAAAGGAAAACCACAATCCTTTGATGTCATTAGCCAATAACAATGCCATCTTAAGAAAAGTCTTCTAATGACGGTCGTTCCGAACTTGTACATGAGGTTGCACATGTCATGTTTAAATGTGTACGCAGCAAGAAACATTTTATCATTACAGTATGCTATGAATTATTGCACTAATACAATTGTTAGTACCAGTTGTTGTATCTTAATCTATAGGTGTACTGTAGGTGTATTGAGTATGCATACACACACATGACAAAGCTAGGTTGATTTTTTTTGCTATTTGTGCCATACTGTCATTGTAATGAGTGCTTATATGAAGGTAGTGATGCATTCGGTAATTTTGCATCAGTTGCAAACGATATTGATCCGAGCTTGACCTGAAGGAGTTTCCCAAGAAACGGGCAGATGCAGGTTGCAATAGATATGTGAAAAACATATTTTTATGGTAACGGCAGCATTTGAATTTTGAACCATAACTTGGTAGAACTTATTATGGTTGGCATACAGAGTACAGTATCTGAGAAACTACTGCATAACAGTTTTTTTTTCATTTATTCATATTTACAGCCAATATAAATATATTACTCATCGAAAATCAGTTGATTAACATGTGTGTTAAAGAATAGCTGTCAGGGAGTAATTTATTTGGTATCGCATCACAAATTGCTATATAAAATGTACATAAAATTAGTTTTAGGAGTCTAGACCAACTTCAGAGCCATGGAAAGAAACTGCTATCCAAACTTTGAACACTGATTTATTATCTGGCCAACGCATGCTTTAGATATGGATTCATCTGAAACCTTTTATTTGTTCTGATTGTTCAACTGTTCAATTTTTAGGTCGACATCGAGGTACACCGGAGCTCTACAGGCGGGCTTGGATTTAGCATCGCTGGAGGGATTGATCAAGACAGCTCAAAAAATCCATTCCTTAGAAATGATAAGGTATGAAGGTGCTTCTAGTAATAATTAATAATTAGTAGTAATTAATAATTAGTGTTAATTAAAGTCTTGCTCCTCGTATATATGGTACTTTAACTCATCAAATTGTCCAGAGGAAACATTTTTGAAGAAATTGAAAACCCATTTTTCTGGTGGCTCCAATCAGCATGATTGTTTGCTCCAGGGCAAGTTAATAATGCAAATACAAAAATGAAACAATAGAAACTGTTTGAATTTTTATAATAATATGTCAAATCAGAACTGTATATGACAATCATTTCTTACCATAAATAGATTTTTTGGCCCAAATTATTCCTTCCGGTAGGTAGCAAGAATTTTTCTAGATTTCCGAGTGCTGACAGAGCTGAATTTCGTTTTTTGTTTTTTTTTTAAATCGCCAAGTGCGTCGTCCAAGCAAGCCTTCATGCATTGTGAGCATTTCTTACGTGGGTTGGGATCTGGTGGGTCGTTGTTCAAGAAGATCATGGGCCTCAAATTTACAGGCCAGTTTCTGTAATAGGCATCATGCAATCTTTGTTTACATATAGTAAAGACCTGGATTCTGCAGTTCCTGGAATTATCCAGACCGTTTTAGATTATCCAAATCAAATATCCCCAACTTTCCAATACTGTTTAAAGCTGGGGTGGGTAACCTTAGACCTGCAGGCCACATGCGGCCCGCCAGTGATTTTTTGCGGCCCGTGAGATGTCCCAAGAAAAAGAAAACAAATCTATTTTACATCATCACAAAAAAACGAGCTAGCTGCTTAGAATTTATCTGCACTAATGATGCTGTCAGGTAGGCCCATTATCCCCATTAATTATCAACTTTACTGTATTGACATTATGTTTTTGTGAATACAGATTAAGTACACACACTTATTGCTTGAAAGTCCTCGGAATCAAAGGTTTGAAATCAACAGCAGGTCGTCAGTTAGGTGCGGCCCAGTCAATTTTTCACTCCTTATATCTGGCCCATTCATTCAAAAAGGTTGCCCACCCCTGGTTTAAAGACTGAACGTCTCTGTTCAGTGATCAAATTTTGGTTTAATTTTAACTTGTGTACAGTCAAAGCACCAACAAGACAATAGTACAACTCTGGTATTATTAACAGAATATTTTCTGATATTCTACTAAACAACTATAACTGCAAAATTTGCATGTATACATAGGCTGTATAAGTACTGTGTCTCACAGATTTGTTTTGTTTTTGTTTACTGTTTCTTATCTATTGTTTCTTGTTTATTTGTTTATTTTTCTGCCTTCAGGGTGTATTTGTTTCTAAGATTGTACAGCAAGGACCCGCTGAGTTAGCCGGACTGAAAATTGGAGATAAACTGTTATCTGTAAGTCAAACAGACTCTCTCTCTCGCTTCTTTTTTTAATTTCTTCAGTTTATTTGAAAAGCAGGAAAGGATCAACAATGATTTAAAATTATCATGATCAGTATTTTTACCATATATGCTAGAAGGTCAAATAATGGTCAGTCATAATTTAATGTCAACAAACTTAAGTGTTTTTATCAAGCAGTACTCCTAAATATCAGAAAGAAATGTAAAGAAACTTCCATGGGAAAGTCTCTTGAAAAAAAAGGTCTGAAAATTTTTTCAGCAAGAAGAAATTTTCAAGCATGCATTGTATGCCCTGTAATGTTTGCCTGATGTAAGAAATTTCCATTGCAAAGTCTTCCCATTCACTAAACCCAAATCTATCCTTTATGCACGACCAATTTTTTTCCCGTTCGAACAACGGAGATGGTAAGACTTGGTTGTCTGAGGGACAACCCCCAAAAACATCATTAAGAATTTTCCCTGACCTTTCCACATTGCATGTGCCCTTCAGAACTTGCCCACAATCAAAAAGCTTATGTCATTTCGACCTGGGGATAGCCCTGATATGTCAAATTTGATGAAAAAATATGTAAAGATGTTCAACCATACTTTCATCTGTCATATTGTCCCCTTTTGTTTGACTTGTTAATTGATAACTAATGTTAATAATAATCCTAAAAATGCTAAATACCTGGATGCTTGTTCTTGCTATTGTTTGCTGAAGGCTGTTTGCCTCATTAGTGTATTAACCAGAAGATGTGAAACAATGGAGGAATACTTTGTACAAAAGAAACAATGTAATGCATACGTCATTAATTGTGACGACAGTTCAATTTGGAATAGTTACACTGCCGACGTTATTATTACTGTATGAAGATTATGTGACAATTTTACAACTAGAAGACCTTCAACTACTATTCTGAGCAATTTGTGTAACAATTTCATTGCAAATAGTGGAAAACTGTTTGGTTAAGTTCAAAGGGTAGGGGGGGGGGAGGGGGATGGGCACAAATTTTATTAACACTACTTATGTATTGAGGGACACATTCTTTGATCCTGCCTTTGTGGGTTCTTAATATTTTTGGGACCATTTGGGCCCACATTTTCTTGATTTTAGCCAAACTTAGTAAACAGTTGTTGGTTAACAGCTGTTACATGTAGGCCGCCTGGGCCCAACAATTCTGGCCAAAGTTTTGGGTGGGGTGGACCCAAATCTTATTTCCACCTCAAATTGCATTTTAGGACACATTCTTTGGGCTCGAATTTGTGGGACCCAATCTTTTTAGGGGGCAAATATATTTTTGAGCCATTTCTTTGGGACCATTCAGGCACAACATTTTATCGGGCCCAATTTTTTGTGAAGGGGCCAAAATATTACAATTACAATAAAATCAGTTTATATCTAAACTTGGAATACAGTTGTTGGTTATAGCTGGTACATGTGGGCCTAAATCATTTAGGCCCATTAGGGCCCCAAAGTTTTGCCGGGCCCATTTTAGGAACCAAAATTTTTGGGCCCAAATCTCTTTGAGCCAACATTTTACTGGACCAATTTTGGATGGTGCCATAGAGCTGTTAGCATTTACTTACTGATATGGTACCTGACCATGTGTGAAGTTGATACTATGCATATTCATAAGAGACAGTATCCTATTGTATATCAACTAAAGTTGATATGATGATAATAGTGGGTGATGACATATATAAGACATTAATTTTCTTTTAAGCAAAGAACCATAGTGCCCATTGGGCTCTTATTAGAAAACATATGAACATTATTATTTAGATGGCAAATGGAATTGTTTGATCTAATATTGTATTTCTTTCATTGTATTTACATTTCCTCTGTTTAATCTGTCTTTTCAGGTGAACGGCTACGATTTGCTGTTAGTCACTCACGACCACGCAGTCAAACTTCTACGAAAACAGAAAGACCAGATTTTGAGGTTAAAGGTGACCAGACAGGGTATGGCGTGGTAGCTATGCCTGGCTATAAAATCTTTTGCTTGCCACACCACTGTGTTGCTGTACATATTAGCTTAGACATCAAACACCTGTTGCCTTAGAAAGAAAGACTTTCAGAGTATGATTCACCTTTGGACAGAAGGTCCTTTGATCACTTTTTTAATAACTTCTAAGGTTGTCATGCAATCGATAAATATCAATGCAAAATTTGCTTGCCAGATGGTGTGATTTCTAACTTTTGATGAGAAAATGTCGCACCCGCTTTTCCACGGACGATATTAAACGGATTGCAGAAATGGTCACATTCTTCAGAACCTGCGGCAAAAAATGGTCGTCGATGACTCTAGGGATCTTCTGGTCTACTCGCAGAACGAGTCCGGAAACGTTTAGTCATTAGTACAAAGAAGCCTCATGGACTTTCCTAACACAGAATTGTTTCTCAGTTAAATATTTGATATATTTGAATATCTGACAGGGAATAAGTTACTGTGTAAAGTTTGCCTAGCATTTACGAAGGCTCTGAACGTTCCTTTACAAAGTGCGATAGTACCTGTGTAAAAGAAGAAACTGCTATACAACTTTGCACTTGTATAGCAACTTGCATATTTTGCATAGCATTTTGCATTGCGGTGCAATACCGGATAAAATATTCCCTGTTCTGATATCGTGGCCAGTGTTTTTGGGATCAAGTTTGGATGGACCTTTTAAATATAATTAATATTAGTTTAGTTTTCAAGGTGACTGTAACATCAGAGAGCCAATGTTAGTGGTTTTAGTGCTGTTTACTGTGTGAAGGTGACAAGTCGTATCAGTGGAAGAAAGTGCCTTCCACGATTGTTTAGATGATGGTAATTTATTCTAGATGCTGTTGAGAATGTATCTGAATGTTTCCATGGTTTTTAACAGTGTCAGCTATGTGATGTACGGAACGTTAGTTATGCTTCTTTGTGACATGTGACGTACGAAGCGTTTACCAGTAGTACTCATGCGTATGTATTCAATAATGCTTCTTTGTGAAGTAAAACGTCCAGTTCTGCAAGTTTTCCAAGAAAGAAAAAAAATGTTGTGTTTTTACGTTTTTAATAGGAATTTTGATGAAAAATTATTTTGATTGTATTCAAAGTTTATGCTAATGTATTCAATCTTTTTCTATTTACATATTATATAATTATCTTTTTTAGCTAAGTATGATTGGTGAAAAGAGTTAGGATGCTTAAAAAATGGTGAAGATGAAGAACGGTGCTTTTAGATGTGTGTTCAAGTCTGTATCTGGTCCACTCCATCAGATCTAATATTTATTTCAACTGCTGTCTAAATTATCGGGACTTATCGGGAGTACAACAGTAGCATTATACCCAATGTAATTATATGACATGCTACTCTATTATTTGTTAAACCAATGTGGTCACTAAGGCCAAAGTTTTTAAGCTTAAAGGTTTAAACTCTCCGTCACTGGATGGTTGGATGTCAGCCATTCATGACAACTTTGATTTTTTGGTATCATGACCACGAAGATTTTTTTTAGCCAAGAGAACCTTAAGTTTTGGTCACTGAATCAGAACCTCATCAACTCTCAATTCGGGTTGACATGTTTTTTAACACCGTTCTCAAAAATTATGGAAGTTGTTCAAAACTCTGTCAATTGTCATATCACATTTTCTTCCAGTTATATTCATTAACAATAACATTATAACTTGAAGAGATGACTCTTTGTATTGCCTCTTGCGACTCTTCGTTAGGATAGTAGAAAACCCGGGAGGATTGATATTGACTCTATTACATCCAACGCAATAACTTCACAGAGTTTGAAATCCTTGTCAAAGAATCATCTTAGTAGCGGCCGGATCTGTGCGTCCTATTTCTGAATGGCTCGTGGCAGTTATATAGGTGGTTTGTAAACATGCTCTCATGTGACACTGTAAGATGGTCCTCTAGTGTTTAATAGCGTTTCACCGTACGTAGGTAATGACAGTGGGTCGTGCCGTGCAAGCGAGGGCGCTGTCAGAATTTGCCAGCCGTTTGTCTCGGATAAAAGCTAACAGTTTGGCAGACGAGTCTGTGGATTATGTTAGACTGAGACAAGGATGGCAGTGACAAGTTAAAGATTGACCCGTTAATGAGAGTAACAGACGGTTTGCGTTAATTGGAAGTTTGAGACATTCAGAGAAGAAACTAGGGGCAATTACCCACTCAGTAAAGCCTGCCTATCGCCCACCCAGTGATTTATGTCCCCCCCCCACCTCCACCTAGTAGATTATTTTTCCAACAAATTTTCATATCAGAGATATATATATATATATGTTGGGAGGGGGAGGGTGGTTGCTGATTAGGGTCTACTAGTAGGCTGTGTCCACAAAATATTTCAATAGGAAAGTTTTGCTGCCATTTTTTCCATCGCGAGTAAAGTTCTATCTGAATCATTCTCTTCTTTTCATGACATCAATGTAAGCAAGTGCCATGTCCTCTTAAATCGTGCATTCTAGCTTCCACACGAAAAAGGAAGTTTGGTTCATTAAAATTCAAAAACATAATTATTATAGATGTAAGACAAAATAATCAAGTATAACAGCGCATGGAGGGATGGAAGGGTCAGACCAATGTTCAGCTACCGTGAAATTACTGTCTATGGTGGCAGCATGCCCTTATGAAAATCATCATTTATTGGGGGACCATGCCTTGGCCCCCCCCCCTCCCCCTGCCCCTGCCCTATACTCAAGAGCCTTGTGGTACTCTATCATTCACAGAGATCATGCACAACAAATTCACAACTATAAATTTTCGATACATCTTGCAATTACTGATAATTTCCCAAGTATGTTCGAATATATATTCAGTATGATATTCGGATCCTCTTTCATTTACAATTTTGTGGCAGTGTGCTTTGTAATTTTGTAATTCTATTATATTATTTGCTACTTGACTGGTGTTGTTTCTTCCTATTTATATAGTATTAATCGCTTCATATAGAATTGTAGACTAAACTATGCGGCTTCTTTTGGCAGGTTCCCACCATTTTGTCTTTTTTTTACTAGACTGGTCTGTTGTGATGCAGTCTAGTTCCCCGTATGCTATTGCTGATTTTAACATTTGACTGTTTCCACTGGGATTCCACTTCGCCAGCATAAATTTATTTCTCACCACCCCATGATGCTGTTTATCTGCTGCTATTGCGTGGGCTGTCCTGCTGCTGATTTCTGGTTCGCAGTATGACATTGTAGATTTATCTTCTGCTCTCTGGACGATGACTGCAATAACAAGTGCATGTTGTTAATACTATTTGCTGCTATTTAGATATCCATCAGGTATAATTGACTATGCTTTATTTAAGGAATTATCTTCTCTTGACAGGTTTTCATTTTACTATTGTATGCCTACTAAATATTATCACAGGGATTATATATCCTGTTGTTGCTAATATGCTGCTTTTATTTCCTGTCATGTAAGTTACTTAATTTATTTGCTGTCATGCAGGTTACTTAATATATTTCCAGTCATGTAGGTTACTTAATCTACTTCCTGTCATGTAGGTTAATCTATTTTCTGTCATGGAGGTTACTTAATCCATTTCCTGTCATGTAGGTTACATAATTTATTTCCTGTCATGTAGGTTACGTAATCTATTTCCTGTCATGTAGGTTACTTAATCTACTTCCTGTCATGTAGGTTAATCTATTTCCTGTCATGCAGGTTACTTAATCCATTTCCTGTCATGTAGGTTACTTAATCTATTTCCTGCCATGTTAGATTAATCTATTTCCTGTCATGCAGGTTACGTCATTTATTTCCTGTCATGGTAGGTTACATCGTGTATTTCCTGTCATGTAGGTTAGTTAATTTATTTCCTGTCATGTAGGCTACTTCATTTATTCGCTGTTATGTAGGTTATCCACTGTTATTTGGTTTTTATTCTTGCCACCATTGTTGGAATCATCTTGTAAGTACTGTTGTTTGTCACCAGATGAATTTCTTTCTGTAGCCGAGCACTTTTGTGTAAGGTTTGCTTTCTGGCCCACCCTTTGGGTTTGCCTGCTTTTGAATTAATTCTCCCTGGCTTGCTTTTAAATGCAATGCGTTAGCTCACAGTATAATACAATAAACATCCTTCACTTTTATAATCCTTGAAAGGGGAACACTTCGATAATGTACCCTAGCTTGGACGTTAATTAATTGTTAAATAAGCCATGTCATTTTCATTAACAGTAAATGGTCAGGATTTTTTTCCCCTTGAAACTTTTGGTGATGCATACAATCTTACTGTGTCGTTACAGGCATGTATCAATTGAATCTCAAATTCATGACATTTTTTGGTTTTAAATAATCAAGTAGTTTGTACTTATTATTCCTCTTCTATTAATATTTGTTTGTTTGTGTGTAGATTTTCATCTTCTTTTTCTTATCTGAATAAGACCACAACAGGGTGAAATTCTTTGCTTTGGGACCAACTCAGATCCATTTAAATTTTTGTTAATATAACAGTAACTGTATACAGGAGCAGATCTTGGATTTTATAGAGGTGTAGCCCTGGTGTCCTTGTAGAGGTGTAGTTGTAGAGGCAGAGGTGTAGCCCTGGTGTCCTTGTAGAGGTGTAGTTGTAGAGGCAGAGGTGTAGCCCTGGTGTCATTGTAGAGGCAGAGGTGTAGCCCTGGTGTCGTTGTAGAGGCAGAGGTGTAGCCCTGGTGTCGTTGTATGGGCAAAGGTGTAGCCCTGGTGTCTTTGTTAAGGCAGAGGTGTAGCACTGGTGTCGTTGTAGAGGCAGAGGTGTAGCCCTGGTGTTGTTGAAGCAAAGGTGTAGCCCAGGTGTGGTTAAAGCCAACTCATACGTAGTGGTGGGCCTCTTGGTCCTCCCCCAGAAAAAAAAAAAAACATTTAAAAGTGTAGGAGTAAAATGGTGCATTGTGAGGCAGATTTAGGCTATAAGTAAGGTGTGCATGGAAGGTTGTGCTATTTATTAATTACTTTTAATGTGTTAGGTGGGCTTCACCCCTGATCAGTACCCCGTTAAAGACTAATAGCTAAATATTCTCTTTTCTATTTTATGTTTAATTTATGGTAAGTTAAAATCTGTATGTTGTAAATGACTCTCAATGTAAAAGCTAATTTAAATTTAGCCAAACTTACAAATATTTGGCCTTAAAAGATGTAATCCCAGAATTTACTTAAATAACTGAAATAAGATTTTATAGTTGCTTTGTCATTCTAAATCACCGTTTGCTCCGTGTGTGTGATTTAATGAGGCTGTTTGAAGTGCAGCTGTCTTGACGATGGAAGACTTTTTTAATTGAAATGTATTTTGTATTCTGCGTAGGATTAAATGTAATTAGAGTCTAGTGCAAAGTTAACCAGGTCTGTAGGCTGCAAAATGCTATTAGGGTTTCAATCATTTTAACTACATTTTTGTAGTACAAATTTAAAATGTTTTATACAACTTTACATTTGTTATAGAAATGCAAACCATTTGGGAGAAAGTCTGGAAATTCTGCTCATTCCCCACTCCCCCAGCCCCTCCCTATTGCTACAGCCCTGATATTCAACTTGTGGACAGTATGGTTGCCAGCAATATGGACTCTCTTTGTTGATGATAAGATACGTCAGGTGTGCCAATCCAATAACAATACCGCTGTAATTCTCTGTCGTTTGATTTCGATCACAAAGTCGCTCACCTTTGCTATTTATTCTCATAAAATAGTGTGGTTTTGTGACCTTTACAAGCATACCTGGAGTTTATGAGAAATACTTAATTTCAGGCACCCCTGTAATGTTGATCATTAATACATACCACCAACCGAGTTTTCTCTTATGCTTAAGTTTTTTTTAAGTTGTATTCAGCATATGCTAGCTACCTTTAATCAAGTTTCGATCAGTAATCAGAGTATATTAAGCAGTAGGATAGCTTTGAAATTATCTTTGTGCCTTAATACTTTTAACGATATCTACGGTATCGGATCTTGATTTATGTAAAATACGTTCTTGCAGTCAGAATAAAATATGCTGAATTATGATTCTTTATTCTTCTTGAAAAGAAAAGAATTCTGTGACAGTTGTGTTATCTTTTGCATTTTTATGACATGTAATCAGGAACCAACAAAATGAATAAAAATAGCTGGATATGAATAGTTGAAAAAAAAAAAATGGTTAAGAGGAAAATGCATTATTTATAAGCTGTGTGTGCATATTGCCATATATAGGGAGAATGTAGTGAGAGTGCATGCAAATATATCTACTCAACAAAGCAACTGGAAGTATAATCCACATAAACCGATCCAGTTCATAATGTCACTTTATACTCTCTACTTCTGGAAGACTAGAGATAACAACCATGGATGACAAAATACTGAAACAAGCAATACTGAACTAACAATTTTAAAACTAAACGATACTGAAGCTAGCAATACTGGAACTACAGACTACTACACCAGTGACATCACCAATTGAATTGCAAAAAGCTTATATTACAAATAAATATTTATTATATAAATAAATGTGTAAATATATATATATATATATATATATATATACATTTACATATTTATATACATTTACATACATCGAAATTGAAATCATAATGAGTTGAAAAATCCAGAACAGTGAAAAAACTTCCATCGGGATTCAAACCTGGGCCTATATATATAGAAGCTTTTGAAGAACATCAGGCATGATGAAATGATAGGCTACCACCTATGCTCCAATTCCTGGGGGTAAGGGAGAGTTTCTTTGACAAAGAAACATCACTGTCTACAACAAATAATTGTCAAGTGTTTTTCTTTTCTTCCTTTTTTTGGTGGTGTTGGGGGAGGAAGGGAGGGATGAGGGTAGGGATGGGGGTAATGCAGTACCAAACTAGTCCCTCTTTCCGCATACCCCTTTCTTTGTGGAATTTCATCAAAACAAATCATTTTCAATCAAAAGAATTTTCCTACAATAATTTTAAAAACAAAATATAACGATAGAAGGAAACAGAAATGACATCTAGACTACATTCTGATGTGCACTCCACAATTTATTATGAATTTTGATACAAAATATCTAAACAAAATGACATAGATTTTTTTATTCTGCAAACATTATAACATTGATGTCAAATTGAAAGTAGCAATTCCTAAGATACTCTCCCAACAAATTAAAAAAAAAAAAAATGTCTGCTTACATCAAATTGAGTTGTTGATTTCTAGATATTTTCGTTGGTCTAATTGGCTCATTAGTGTGATGATAAATCCTTATTGTCATGAAAAAACAAAGAAAAAGAAAACAAAAGACATTCAAAGGCAAAGACGTCCTCATTCCACTCGTCTGACAATCATTTGTTGTTTTTTTAAGTGAAGGCTATTTGTACGCATCATTATAAAAAACGGTTACCATGGCGACACAGGGAATAATGACTGTTGACGGAGAGAGAAAGCCTAAAGGAAAAGTCGAAATGGTGGGTGATGATTACCAATAAACTTTGCATGTCGAATTACGAAAAACAAAACAACATGGAACCAAGAAATGGTTAGCAGATCATGGTCACCATGTAGACTGATCGTTTGCATCCTATTTATCAAAGGTCGCATTTTGTTATAAAGAGAATCCTCATCCTATTATTAAAGTGGCAGCCTTACACCAGTTTGATGAAGCCATATGATATTTTCTGATAAATTGATGACACACCCCCTCCCTATCAAACCGAGATGTGTTTCTATGGGATTACATCCCTTAAGTTGCCTCCTAATTACGACCCCTCCCTCCAAAACAAACTGAAAGTCTTTGTATAGGATTACATCCTTTGATCGCCTCCTAACTATGACCCCTCCATCCCTATCAAACCGAGACGTCTTTGTAAGGGATTACATCTTTTGGTTGCCTCCACACTAAGACTCCTCCCTATCAAACTGACACGTCTTTGTATGGGATTACATCCGTAAAATTGCCTCCTAACTACGACACCTCCCTCTATCACACCGAGAAGTCTTTGTATGGGATTACATCCTTTGGTTGCCTCCTAACTACAACCCCCTCCCCATCAAACCGAGACATCGTTGTATGGGATTACATCCTTGGTTGCCTCCTAACTACAACCCCCTCCCCATCAAACAGAGACATCGTTGTATGGGATTACATCCTTGGTTGCCTCCTAACTACAACCCCCTCCCCATCAAACCGAGACATCGTTGTATGGGATTACATCCTTGGTTGCCTCCTAACTACTACACCTCCCTCTCTATCACACCGAGACATCGTTGTATGGGATTACATCCTTGGTTGCCTCCTAACTACAACCCCCTCCCCATCAAACCGAGACATCGTTGTATGGGATTACATCCTTGGTTGCCTCCTAACTACAACCCCCTCCCCATCAAACCGAGACATCGTTGTATGGGATTACATCCTTGGTTGCCTCCTAACTACTACACCTCCCTCTCTATCACACCGAGACATCGTTGTATGGGATTACATCCTTTAGTTACCTCCTATGTCCCCTCCCTCCCTATCAAACCAAACCATCGTTGTATGGGATTACATCCGTTTGGTTGCCTCCTAACTACAACTTATTAACCATTAAGTAGATCATGAATTATTACAGAATTACAAAAGTTGCAAAATATGACAACTTGCAAAATCTTGGATCCAAGCACCCTTAGTCATGGAAGGCCCCTTTGCAGAGCAGCAACATTTGCCTGACGCTGGCAGATCGCCAAGACGATAAAGGCGCAAAATTGCGGTCATCGAGCAACAGAGTTTGAATACCAGTAGTTTAGTCTAATCCAGACAATTTTGTGTCCCATGGTTTTAAGCAATTCTTTCGTTTAAATTCAACTTTAGCCAACTTGAGTGGATTCAGGTAAGGGGACACGTATTACTGACAGTACGATATCTTTCCTGTAACAGCTATAAAAGTAAGACACCCCCCACACCCCCCTCCCAGAGAATGTCAAATATGAAAAATGCATCTTTATAATAAAGCGGGGGGGGGGGGCAGAAATGGGAGTCTAATGGTATTTCTGAAACAAACATACTAGTTTGAAATTTTCGGTTAAAGTTGTAAATTTCAGTGACAACTCTGGTTGTCTACAAATTTGAGGTAATATAATATAAAACAATATTTCTGTTGTGTGGGACTAAAGTTTTACACGACTTCGCTCACACTAATCATGAATGTGATCGATAATTTACTTTTTGGCTCTGCTTTAAGCATAAAAGGAAAAACTTATCACATAAACATGAGGATTAACAACTTCACATTTTTAATGTAAACCCCTCGCCCACCCCCCCCTAAAAAAAACTTGGATACCAAAAGTGAAATATTTACCAAACGAGTGAGGTATGAGGATTGTACATATAAATATGTTGAATAGCTCTATTATTCACATGCAGTTTAATAACAAATATAGAAATTCACCGATATTAGCTATTCAAAATAAAGTAGAGACTAGGTCTGACAGGAAACTTAAATGATAAACAAGTTTTTGTTAGGCACAGGACTGATTATTAATTTGAAACAACTTTACTTATTTTCACAAAGCTGTCTGTTTAATACCAATAGAACAGCTAACAATCGTGTTATTGGCGGACAAGCTGATGTGTGAATGTTTCATGAAACAACTTTATTTATTTTCACAAAGCGGTCTATTTAATACCAATGGAAACAGCTAACAATTGTGTTATTGTTGGACAAGCTGATGCGTGAACGTTTCACAAATTGGCACTAAACTCACTAACACATTTCAAAGTGATACATTTGTTTTTAAATCTAAATTCAAATAATATATCTAGTCTGTTAAAACATTTACAACAGTTCATGTTTACAACAAAACCTGACAATTGTGAAGGCAGTGTGCTTTACTGAGGACGGATTACTTTGAATGGAATGTTTGAAACTAAACTTAATTGGATTTCATATTGCAAGACCCCTCCAAACTCTTTAGCTTTGGAACGATAGAAATCCATGTTGTTGTTTTTTTTTTCCATTAGATTATGGTCACCACAAATCAAACCGACATGTTAAATTGGTCGCTGTTGTCGTTGACATGACTCGATCTGATTGACAAATCTATAGCCATTTTATATTAAGAAAATAAAAAAACTGTGACCCTCTTTTACCCATTAAACTCTTACTGGTTGTCATGAATCTATTGAGGTTATATTTCCAACGTTTAAAAGTCTTGTATGCACTCTATTATTTATTTGGCATTAATTTCTTTTTGAGTGGTAAATTGTTTCAAAAATTTATTCTCCTTCACCCCCCCCCCCCATCCTCCCTCCCATAAACATTTATTCTTAAACACAAATACTTTCACCCAACCGAGAGCGCCAATGAGCAACAGGGGAAATGTAAGACCACTAAACGTAAGTCTGAAAAAAGTCATGAAATTATGACACATGACTTAAGACACAATACCCAAAGAAAGTTCATTACAGAAACAAAATAAGAATATTCCATTAAAAATAAATTCCATATCTGTATTAACCACCCACAAATATCGATCCGACCTATTCCGAAGCCATTATATCAAGAGTATCTCTTTAAGTCCTCCATTTATATAAACTTTTCACCCAAGCTAGAACACTTCCCTACCCTCCCACATGGCCTCAAGCAAATACTTTCAAATTGAAATATAAATGTTATGTCTGGTCATATGAGATCATATGTGTTATGTTAAACACATGATGCATGCATACCACAATGCTGGTTAACATGAGAAGAACTAAATAAAATCTTCAACAATTTATCCAGCAATTCAAGCAAACCTAACTAAACAAGTATTACCAAGTATCAGTACCAAGTATCTGTACCAAGTATTATTCAAAATGAGACAAGATTATTTTCTACTTTTTTTTCATCATTTGAAATACAGGTTGACAAACTTCATTTTTATGGTAATTTAGTAAGGCCCATTATCATAAAGAAAAAATTACCAAATTCAACACAAAAAATAACTATTTTAAGATACCAACAAAAATAAGCCCCAAATCCCCCTCCCCGCATCCACCCCACCCCAAAAGAAATATATTGGTTCATAAATAAAATTTAGTGCTCATCATCTTATTCTTGATCTAATATCTAATTGAAACAAAACAAAAAAAAATTAAAAATATTGTTGCTACAAATGTAAAGTGCTTCCTGAATGAATTCTCAAAATGCTAAATGCAAAAAAAAAAAAAAAAAAAATGAAAATGAAACAAAGATTTTTTTTTAATAT
>JAIPMN010003440.1:0-15796 GCA_020650975.1 Apostichopus californicus | reverse complement strand
ACACTGAATACTGATAGTCTACCTGAATAGAGATAGTCTACAACTTATTTCATTAAACCGATATAGTCTACATGCTGTTTCTACACATCTTGAGATTATGTATTCTACGAGGGCGCTTGTCCACTGAATTAAACTTGCCCGAGGATCTGTCCGTTACAAGCGTTAGTATCGAAAAGAAAATGAAGAAATTGGGGGCGCACTATGAGCATACACCACAGAGCTAACACAGAGAGAATGCCTATAGTATACTAGGGTCTTAACAAGATTATCCTTACAGATGCGATTAATCAGAGGCATATTGTGACGTATAAACGCAACATGAAAAGAAAAAATTGAAACGAGTTTAGTGTGATCGGAAGAACTATTAACATAATTATACTCTTAAACGTTTATTTGCAGACTACTTGTATGTCTTACTGTGATGGGAGGAATTATTAACATAATTATTCTCTGAAACTTTTACTTACAGACTATTTGTAGGTCTTACTGGGATGGGAGGAACTATTAACAGAATTATACCCTGTAACGTTTACTTACAGACTACTTATATATATGTCTTAATGTGATGGGAGGAATTATTAACATAAATATACTCTGAAACTTTTACTTGCAGACTACTCGTATATATGTCTTACTGGGATGTGAGAAACTATTAACAGAATTATACTCTTAAACGTTTACTTACAGACTACTTGTTTGTCTTACTGGGATAGGAGGCATTATAAACATAATTATTCTCATAAACGTTTACTTACAGACTACTTGTATGTCTTAATGGGATGGGAGGAACCATCAACATAATTATACTCTTACACATTTACTTACAGACTACTCGTATGTCTTAATGGGATGTGAGGAACTATTAACAGAATTATATTAAACGTTTACTTACAGACTACTTGTATGTCTTTTGGGATGGGAGGAATTATTAACAGAATTATACTGTTAAACATTTACTTACAGACTGAACATGAATGTCAACTGGGGTGGGAGGAACTTACCTGCACCAAAGTTGATGTCGGCCGGAGTTGGCGGTAACGAATTAATGAAAGGACAAACTCCTCCAGAAAAGCGATAAAACAGAATGTTCCAATATTAGTCCGAAATGTCCTCACGATAAATTAGTGGTCATGAAGGAAAGTTGAGAAATTTTTAATATAAAGTGTTGGTATTTTGAAACCAAATGTAGATTATTTTACTGCAGAATACAGGTAGAAAAGGACCCTGGCAATAAGACACTATTTAAACAGCCATTTGTATAAAATGGCGCAACGTTTTGTAACCCTTGAATTGTACTAACTGTCAATTAACCTCGTAAAATTATGCTAAATGACGTCCTGTCTGGTGTTATAGAACGCATTTCTATCATTATATATAACCAACAACAAAAAATCAACAGTTTAATGGCAATAGCATTATCACCTTTGGAACGAATAGCTAGCGCCTCTAGCTATTAATACTGTCTAGATATTAGCTGTCTAGCTACTAGCTGTCTAGCTATTAACATTTAGCTATTAATACTCATCTAGCTGTTAATACTCTCTCTTATATGTGCATTTTTAATCATAATTATAGATATGTTAATTTGTTTGAGGAGTTTAACAGTTTTGAAATGTTATAGCCACTCCTTGACAAACACATCCACTATATACTCTTAAATGGACTCTCTGTACTGACAATAATAGTAAACACTGGTATTTTAGCCCAAACTACAATTACACTTTCAAACAATAAATATATGAATAAAATCTCAAGTCCAATAATCCAAACCGCTTGTAGGATTAATTAGACATTGTTGCACAACATTGGACACTGCAATCACCAAAAGAAAGTACGTTGTAACCTTACATAAATTATGGTCGTACAACACCTTCGTTGTGAAACAGAAATGGTTGAAAATCGTAATTCTGAAGCAAATATTTAAATACCGAAGTATCGAATACCGAAATATGGAATACCGACTTAAGTATGTTAATGCGTAATACGAATAAAATCGAACAATAGGGAACATCTTAAACGAACCAATATGCATATATACGCAGATACCGATTCGTTGAACGCCCTCAATAATCCCTTGTGATGCTAATTTCTGTTGAAAAGATGTATTTCTTTATACCATATGTGATTGAAGAGAACCTATAAAAAGTGAAAAGAGATAATTCAAGCCGTCATGATACGAACAATAATACTATAATTTCAGTTCATTGAGACTATTACATACAGACAAAGTATGAAAATCAACAAAAACGGGTAGGTCAGGATTAGTTCGAAATTATCAAATAATATACGCAACTTTTGTATCTTAAATGTCAATATCAGTACAGGACACGACAGGGGTCGCTGCTACAGTGTTATAAATGTTAATGTATAGTGCACCGACACGGGAATTTGTAATCGAAGTTTGGCGAACATATTTTTGAGTGATATTAATCACACCCTCTTATCTATTTCTATATCTGGAGTCTTTATATATTAATTTCCTTGACGTAATTAGCCCGCAATCAAATTAAATGGATGATTGAGATCAAAATGGTGATGCTTTATTGGTAGTTCCATTTCCAATGTTAGTATGATCGTTTTTTGAAAATATGTAATAACGAAGTTAGCTGAAAAACAAACACAATGTCGTGCGTACAAAGGTGAAACGTAACCTTTAGTCGTTGAAGTTATCTTTGTGTTTCATAAATGGCTCAACCAGGATGGTTCTAGAAAACTTATAAAGTAGTGCTGTATATACAAATATGGAGTATCTTGTGGGGCACGATAAACATGGGGAATGGAATGAACTCGGCTCCAATATAAATTCACGCATGCAACTAGATATTATACAGATGTAGAAAGAACGCTCTCTCCGAATATAAGTCTTTTTCAATATGTATTTGAGAGTTGTTAACGTGTATGACTAGCATTAGGTGGAGCCTGGTGTGTGGGCTGGGAGTGGCGCCTGGTGTGTGGGTTGGTGGTGGCGCCGGGTGTGTGGGTTGGAGTGGCGCCGGGTGTGTGGGTTGGGCGTGGCGCCGGGTGTGTGGGTTGGAGTGGCGCCGGGTGTGTGGGTTGGAGTGGCGCCTGGTGTTTGGGTTGGTGGTGGCGCCTGGTGTGTGGGTTGGTGTGGCGCCTAGTGTGTGTGTTGGAGTGGCCCCGGGTGTGTGGGTTGGAGTGGCGCCGGGTGTGTAGGTTGGGGGTTTTGCCGCATGGATATGTTCCTTTCTTCCATTCTTCCAGTACATCATCGTCGCTTTTGTCATTGATTGAATGATTCATTTCCTGTCTGCTACAAGTTAGGTGTCTTTAGTCACTTGTATAACCAAAGTCAACTGTTTGCTGATGATAATCGCTCCCTGATTCAAGTTAACAATTTTTTCCCGTAAAAAAGTCATTGTTGAAAATGTAAAAAAAAGGCTGTATACTTAAGTCTAATTAGATCGAAATCGGGTAAGATCATATCACGCTTTAATGAACGAGTTAATAAAGACCCACAATTACGGGATGACGGTTGTTTACCCTTAAACCCATATCACGTATAGGACTTTTGAACCCGGATCTGGAGAAAACAAATTAATATTAAATATGAAACTAATAAACGCAACGATTATAAGTTATCTAGGGTTAACCGCAAATAAGCACCTACTTGTTGGTTTATGGAAGACACAGGTTGCTTTTATGCCTCAAGCATGATATGATTATCTAACGTAAACATAGAAAAATCGCATTTAGATTAATGATTGCCTAATTGTTTGGCAAACGAAGCGCCCCGTATCCAAAGATTTTTTAAACTCTGTAAGCACATCTGCAAATCTCATACACATTATTCGTCCGTAATTGTTGCCAACATGAAGAGATTGTTTATATATAAGATTTCCCACGTGTTAATGAGGTTAAAGGTCATCAATAGAATAGTTCATGTGCTCATCACAGTTTACCTGATGATGATAAATTCCATTTGGTTCATCTGAATACTTCTCATTGGTTTTGTACGATATATTATATTATGAAATAGTCAGTTTGCAGACTTTTGTTACTATTGCTGCGTATAGAGTCATAAGTTTTAAGAATCAACAGAAATAAATAATCATAATGGAGAAATTGTGTTAAGAAAATGTTGACTAAATATGCAATAAAATTGAGATATCCTATTTAAAAAGTAACTGGGTATTTCTAAAGTAAATCGCGTGAAATATAAGTGACGGATGCAGTTGTTAATGTAGTTATTTAGACTTTGGTTTCAAATTAAACTCCGAGTGTCCATCTTGCTTTGGTCTACTTGTTGGTGGTCGGTAATCGTTAGGTCGAGCTGCCGTTCCGTCACGGTTTGGTGCCAGGGTAGATACAAAGTTTGGTAAATATCGCGACAAAAGCTGACAGCTCACAACCATCATGAGAAAATAAGTAAATAATCCAAGGAATACCACAGAATTTACCACTGCATTTCTGTTCGGTCCAGAGTTACATTTACCAACTGGAGAATTGTCAATCTTGACGACACAGGTTGCAATGTTGTCACTGTCATCACTGAACTCATACGTCACAACTGTTGATGACATCTCAGCGTCGCTATCGACGTTGACTTGCTTCAAAAGATGAATACCTCCGGAGTTATCTTCCGCATACGGTTCTTCCCATTGAAATAACGGGTGGCTATCACACGTGGATATGTTGTAACTGGAGGGACACCCATAAACAGCAGGAGCAGTCACGTCTGATTAAAGAAGAAAGAATCAAATAATTCAAATTACATAATATTGTTATCTGGGGGGGGGGGCGCCCTGTCAGTGGATATAGTACAAACATGACGATACTTTTACCTACGTACATGTCAAGAACATTCATGTCACAACATCACAATGTTAGTTCTTCAGCGGGTAAGCTTTGGTTATAGTTTATTAACATATTTAATTTTTATCACATTTTATAGCGCCCTCTCACTTTCTCTGTATTTTTAAACCTTTGTATTGCACTTGAGACGATATCAGACAAAGGAAATAATAGATTTGGTTAGACACCGCCTCTCCAGAGCAGCTACAACTTTCAATAAATGTTCTGATGATGACTATATAAAACCTCAACCACTCTTTATAAGTAGACTTGACGATAGCTAGATGACACTTTAGTTACAAGAATGTGGGGTATGGACATAAATAGTAACACGTGTATGGCAAACACAAAAACAATTAAATCAAGGACAAGTGAAACTTTTCATAACCTACAATTCAAAGGGTTCGAACAACGGTGGTATGAAAGACATCACAGAATATTTAGTAATTAAACAGAGGAGAGGAAGATGAAAATCATAATAATACATCATTTTTATATAGCGCCAAACAAACTATGATTTAATTCTCGTAGCGCTTAACAAACTAATAGCAATTATAACATATATGCTTTGGTGAAGAGATACGTTTTGATTGCTGATTTGAAACTGTTCACAGTATTGCATATTTTTACATGTTCTGAAAGTGAGTTCCACAGGCACGGTGCACCGGATGTGAACGTTCTCAAGCCGTAAGTCTGTGTTTTTACTCTAGAGATGAGTAATACACGCAGTATGCATGAACCAAGGATACATGAAAACAAGGAAACAAAGGAAACAAGGATACAAGTATGCATGAAACAAGGATACAAACAATTGATGAAGTTTTCATCATGCAGCGTTTCTGCCATATATACATGATCGGATTACCTTGAACAATCACATCAAAGTTACACTCCAACACACTTCCATGAACATCGCTTAACTGGTATGTGACCTTGGTAACACCGATGTTGAATGCATCCCCGGATAAATAATTGGAGTAGTCTGGTAACATCGCATACGAACTTGAAACTGTTGGAGGCTCCCACGTGACCACAGCTGTATTGGTATCTGGATGACATTGGGCAATGACCTCGCTCGGACAATCATCAGAGACAGGAGTAGGAGAATCTTCATCGACAGCTAATGGATGTAATAATAATTCATGACAACCAAGTAACAAGCTAAATTACCAATTACTTTAGAAGAGCAATATTTAAAAGGATTTAAATATGTAATATATAGCTTATCTTGTACTTGGTATAATATGTTTCTTTTCCTCACTGTGAATATACGCGTAGTACTTAGTTTACACTTTGAAAAAGCTTAAATGTGAGGCATGTGTGGCTTTGGTGAAAACACTAATCCTCTTAAGCTCCTTACCTTTATGAGTGGTACAGTGAATCCATACTACCATCACTGATCCCAACAATGTGAATACATGTGATACATTCAAAAACATCTTAAATTAAACAATTTATTTTAAAACTCTATATCAATATATATATTACATAAACCGAGATTTGGTTCATTAAATGAACAATTCTCACAGGGCGAGTAGTTCACAGTGGTTGGTTTGTGATGTCTTCATGACAGACCTTCATATGATTTATAATTTAGATATGAAATGTATTACTTCTGGAATGATTACTTAACTCTCAATTGCAGTGATGAGAGTATTGCCAAATGCATTCACAAAAATATATCACCAAATTTAAAAATATATAAACAATACAACATGATTTGGGGATGTGGATATGAAAGATAAATGTATACTCTTGTCATTTCTAGCAATTGTGCAATACATTCAACGTCAGTCATCAAAATATCCCTTGAGTTGAACGTTTAGCTTCAATTATATATCTACATATATATGTATGTATATGCATATACTTATATATATATGTATATATGCGTGTGTGTATTTTGTATTCAATTGTGTATGTATGCATATGTGTATATTTATGTATTGTGGGTGGTGGAAGGGATGGATTTTACGTGTTGGGTTGGTGTGTGTGTGGATATTAGTGTTACTGTTTTCTTGTATTGTTCTCTCTATTTACTAATGGGAGCGCGCTCTACTATAGACAAGCCCTCTGGACTTTTTGGAGTGCTTCCTTTCACAATTTTCCCTGTTGTTGATATGTTTTGTCACTTAGTTAACTTTTCTGTATTTATATTGTGAAGAAACAAATAAATGAAATGAAAAATGAAATGAAAATTATAACTGAATTAACTTCTGTTAATCTCATACCTGTGAATGGATGGTAATATATTGGGTGGGCGTAGGATGAATAGCTTCCGTGGCCATATGCGATGCCACAAAGTCGTACGGATGGATTAGTATGACTGAGATAATGAGTTCCTGGTACGACCTGAGTCTGAACAACAGCACCATCGAAAGCAACACCTATCACTGTCCATGAGTCCATTACAGTTCCATCCAACCTTAACCCGTTGATATCTGTGTTTGACATCCATAGAGTTATGTAATTTGTAAAGCTGTCGTCGAGAGATGTGAACGGCAATGTTCGAGCAATGGCATGCTCTACGGCTGGTAATATCACCATCGACGGGTTTCCAATGTTACCTGCTGCGCTGTAAGCGCTATGCATAAATTGGGCGACTAGGATCGGTTTGCTTGCTGTTATGGTTAGGATACGTGGTAAATATATCAGTCTTTCTTCGACTGACCCATCATCCAATGAAACCACTTCTGGAGCTTCACCTTGTAATGTAAGCGTCACATCTGTGTTGTCCTCTACTGCCATAATCTTAACCACGTACCCAGAACTACGGCCTGCAAAGGGTACTAAAGCATAGTTGCGGCCCCATGTTTTGATTGGAGGGAGAGATTCAGCAATGTGGTCACACGTTGAAGAAGATATAATCCCAGCACATTTATTACCGGATATGACTTGTACTGGTTTGGAAGCTGTAATGATTGTGCCTGTCGGATCAAAATCTGTTTGGACATGAAAAGATCTAATATTCAGTCGCACTTGGAGAAATCTGTTTCTGTTATAAGTCACTCCATCATACTCAAAGTCTTCATTGAAATATATGGATACATCAGTGCCTTGTTCTAAAGGTGTAATGGCAAAGACGGGATCACCACTATCACGTAGAATTGACATGACGTAGTATTTTACACCCAAGGCATTTTCAGGTAGGACCATGAAACTATCTCCTTGGGTACCATACGCAAGGGCATATACGTGCAAATCAATCCCTCCATCATACTCTACCACTATTGTAGAATCGGTCTCTCCCGTCCCCGACGGTATTGCTGTCAATGGTAAGTCGATGAATGTTTCTTCTTCAAAGCTGACATTGAACGCAAAGAAATCATCTTCAAGAGGTATCTGCACCACACCATCTGACATTCGATTTTTGGATACACATCGGAGGTCTACTGCAACTGAGGTTGCGTCATTATCTAAGAAGCTGAAGACGTGCTTCCCTGTGAAGTTATACAAGTTATGATATTAAATGATACTTGTGAAGGATTATTAACGTTTATATTCGATAACAACGATTCGTATATTTTACACTATCAGTGCTCACTACTTTAAATTCACCCATATTAACATCTAACTATCAGTGCAAAATAATTACAAATATTTGTGAAGTGCTTCTATAAAGAAAATTCAATATTTATGGTCACATAGCATTAAGTATATTTATAACCATGGTAAGTTTGTAAGTTACAACTTGTTGTCATAGCATTAACTATGCTATCACCTCATGGCATTATGTTATAGCATTAACTATGCTATCCCCTCATGGCATTATGATATCGCATTAACTATGCTATCCCCTCATGGCTTTATGCTATAGCATTGAATATGCTGTTCCCTCATTGCATTATGTTACACCGTTTACTATGCTATCTCCCCCATGCCATTATGTTATAGCATTAATTATGCTATCCCCTCATGGTATTAGGATATAGTATTAACTATGTAACTCCTAACGGCACTATGTTATATCATTAACTATGCTATACCATCATAACATTAGGTTATAGCATTAACTATGCTATCCCCTCATTGCATTAGTTTATAGTACTAACTATGCTATCCCTTCATTGCATTATGTTATATCATTAACTATGCTATCCCCTCATGGCATTATGTTATAGCATGACTAAACTATCCCCTCATTGCATTATGTTATAGTATTAACTATGCTATCCCTCATGGCATTATGTTATAGTATTAAATATATGCTATCCCTCATTGCATTATGTTATAGCATGACTAAACTATCCCCTCATTGCATTATGTTATAGTATTAACTATGCTATCCCTCATGGCATTATGTTATAGTATTAAATATATGCTATCCCCTCATGACATTAGGTTATAGCACTAACTATGCTATCCCTTCATTGCATTATGTTTTAGCATTGACTAAACTATCCCCTCATGGCATTAGGTTATAGTATTAACTATGCTATCCCTCATTGCATTATGTTATAGTATTAACTATGCTATCCCTCATTGCATTAGGTTATATCATTGACTATGCTATCCCTCATTGCATTATGTTATAGTATTAACTATGCTATCCCTCATTGCATTAGGTTATAGTATTAGCTATGCTATCCCTCATTGCATTATGTTATAGTATTAACTATGCTATCCCTCATTGCATTATGTTATAGTATTAGCTATGCTATCCCTCATTGCATTATGTTATAGTATTAACTATGCTATCCCTCATTGCATTAGGTTATATCATTTACTATGCTATCCCCTCATGGCATTATGTTATAGCATTAATTATGCTATCCCCTTATTGCATTATGTTATATCATTGACTATGCTATCTCATCATGTCATTATGTTATAGCATTAATTATGCTATCCCCTTATTGCATTATGTTATATCATTGACTATGCTATCTCATCATGACATTATATTATAGCATTAACTTTGCTATATGGTATTAGGTTATAGCACTAACTATGCTATTCCGTAATGGCATTAGGTTATACCACTAACTTTGCTATCCCCCCATGACAGTATGTTAAAGCATTAACTATATGCTATCCCCCCATTGCATTAGGTTATAGCATTAACTATGCTATCCCCTCATGGCATTATGTTATAGCATTAATTATGCTATCCCCTTATTGCATTATGTTATATCATTGACTATGCTATCTCATCATGACATTATATTATAGCATTAACTTTGATATATGGTATTAGGTTATAGCACTAACTATGCTATTCCGTAATGGCATTAGGATATAGCACTAACTTTGCTATCCCCCCATGACAGTATGTTAAAGCATTAACTATATGCTATCCCCTCATTGCATTAGGTTATAGCATTAACTATGCTATCCCCTCGTTGCATTATGTTATAGCATTAACTATGCTATCCCTCATTGCATTAGG
The DNA here is from genome assembly GCA_020650975.1 of Apostichopus californicus. Classification (NCBI taxonomy): domain Eukaryota; kingdom Metazoa; phylum Echinodermata; class Holothuroidea; order Aspidochirotida; family Stichopodidae; genus Apostichopus; species Apostichopus californicus. The sequence continues at coordinate 5,595 of JAIPMN010003440.1, read as the reverse complement.
TTATATCATTGACTATGCTAACCCCTCATCGCATTATACCTTTTCATCGTAATTCTTATATCCCTTACTTCCTCTTTTAGGCAAAACCAAGCAGTATTTCCCATTTTTTTGTTATGTCAGATTTGTTAGGAAAATGCCCCTTTCCCCCTCCCTCGGATACATGTCATTAACAGGTAGCCTCATAATCTAAAGTAAATTAAGTAAAGTAAATATAGGTTAATTAAGGGATCCATCAAATCACACGATAATTGTTCACCCCCCTCCCACCCCATCCCCCTTTGCTCCTCCTTAGGCTGTAATTTACAGGTAGCTTGCTTCTACTTCTATACTTCTACGTTGGTACTCGGCAACGTCCACTTCAGGATATAACGCCGAGGGAATTCGTACCATTCGTACTATTTGCTAATATAAAGTTATTGCTAATTAAAGCTACAATTCATCAAATTAGTATAAGTAAAGTATGGGATGTATCAAATCATACGATAACATTAATGTTTCTTACCCCCTCTTAATCTTTTATACTCGGACACGTAGTACATCGTGGTAAAATTTAATATTTAAAAACTGAACAGACGACAATTGTTATTTATTGGTACCGCATAAATATAATAAGCAATGTGCACCCGTATCGTGTTCATCTCCCCTGCACCTACCCTATCTATATGTACTGTTACAGGCGACCAAGTACGGCTTGTAAGAACAACGATATTGAAATGGAAAATTCGCAAGTTTAAAATAAATGTACAAACTTACCTTGAGAAGATTGCAGGCTGACTCCAGCCAATATTAAAGCCAGCTTGATAATCATGGCGGTACGTATGTCACTTACAACTGGCAGAACAACAAGAAATGGCAACAGACTTGCAGAATTCCAGAAGCTTAACATGAGAACGATTCCAAAGTACAAGGAACCATATAGTGGTATGATATTCTACACTAACACCGAAGTATACACAATTAGGGGATTGCACGCTCGTGATCAAATTAAGACTCGCCGATCAGATCGGACAATTAAACTCTTTATAAACTAACACTAACGCGAACTAAACTTTCTCCAAGAATAGATTACTGCAGTGAATTAATCAATATAATCAGCTCAATTCAGATCGAGAAAGACAACTTCATAAACTCTGACTACAGTTTTGTCGAGATTTATTTTGTGAGACGTAATATACCTGGCTGTCTGATGTACTGAGAGAGTATGTCCGAATATGTTATACTGCGGGATTCCATAGTATATATTATACTGTATAAAAAAAAATAAGCTGACCACGGGACATTATGTGTAACCATTCCGCAATATAGTATACTATTTTAAACATGGAAGTTTCGTTAATATGAAATTAATTTGCATGCGTCGAGTTTTGACTAAAGGTGTTATTTCTTATACATGTCGATCTAAATTGGCAAGGAAAACAGTAGTTATTAAAGTAATTTAATAATCACGTGTTGCTTTATATAGCATTTAGTACCTATGTTACTGTATCATTATAAACATTCACTCTACAAGCAAAATGAACAAACCTTTCCAGAGAGATCTAACAATTTTCTTGGTGAAATATCTGTTTCTAAATATTACATTCACAATTTGATAAGTCTTAAGATTGTTGGGGTCTCCCTAATCTTTTGTAATTAGAAATTCTTATTTGTTTTATTTGTCTTATTTTTTTGTGTGGCGATATCACATTGGCCAATTGCCCTTACCTCATCCAGTATTATCATTTAATAGGTCCATGACCATGCATGGTGAAAATTATCATGGTCTCACATTCCCATTCCAAAATCTACCATAAATATTACAACCACTATTGGCTAAAGTGGTTTTAGTCACTTCTACGGCGAACAGGCATAAAGTATTTCACATGTATTTTTTTCAGATCTAGGGCAGCTCTAACACCCAGTTGAACTCAACCTTCCTTATGTCCTTCCCTCCTCAAGACATATATTTGGTTTCTGTTTAATGCTTACATCCATCGTGTTGTTTTTTTTTCGCTATTATTAACCGCCTTTCTTCATCCCGATGGAACTGTGCATTGCCCCAACATGATTTCACTTCTTCACCAACAGTTGATAAACATAATAGATATTTGCTTCCCTCATCCGACTACATTGTAACTGTAAAGGTTAAGCAGTACAAATTCATTCGAGTTCATTCGAGCTCATTCGAGCAGTACAAGTTCATTTAACCCCATTCTAAGCAATTTCATCATGGTGGTAATATAAGGGGTAAACCCCGACTTAGCGGATAAAACGAAGAATAGATTGACGTGTTTGTACTTTGAAGCATTTCTCGGAATAGAAGTTATCGAGTAACTAAATGGTTGGAGATACTGTTGTTATTATGAAGTAATTAGCATTGATGCGACATTATACAAGCATGAGCATGTCGTATTACAGACACAAACTGTGGAAAAGTACAAATTGCAAATCTGCCAAGTAGTCCTTTTACATAGAAGGACATCGAACTAGATAGGAAGAATGAATAACAAGTAAATATATGTGACTTGATCAACACTCGCACGGGTCGATTTATTTTCCAAAATGAAGAGAAAATTAAGATGGAAGACATTATGCTACTCACATCAAACCGCATACTGGTCATTATTTCTAAACAGTTGCCAAACACAAATTTCATGATCATTGCATTTGATCTGTGGCCTACACTTTATCAAAACTGAAACTCTACAGAAGGTCCTGTTTGGGCAATCATAATTATGACGAGAACAAATGTTTTTCCTTAACAACTTCACCAACATTCAAACGTTATATCCACAACATTTCAGCAGACAGTACAAACGCTCTGGGAGGAGTATCAGTTTTTATGTTTTCAGAAAATTACTTCAAATTTATCAAATATGATCGTATGTATGAAACTCACATAAACCACTGGCGACGTTTCAGCTAACTCGAATGAAAAAAATGACGAAATGGCATTCATTCAAACACGTTGACAAAGTGACAGATTTTCGGCAGAAACACACGGTCGCTATAGCTCAGCTGAAACCTTTTAGCTGAGAAAAATGCGTTTGATAGTGTGAGTAATGGCATGGGCATGTCCGAAGGTAGGGGTTGTCATTATTAGGCGTTGGTCACCGATTACAGAAAAAAGTTTGTAATCGTCTAAGTATTGGTATGAAAATGATCTTAATGTTAAAACAGAAGAATTTACCTTATAACAAGGGACACGCAGACTCATCTAAAAGATACTTTTGCAGTTACCTTTAATACTTTACGCTACTGTCCATTCGGTAGATGGTATGTATATGTATAACAAGTGACACGCAGACTCATCTAACAGATACTTTGCAGTTACCTTTAATACTTTACGCTACTGTCCATTCGGTGAGGGAATGTATATGTATAACGAGTGACACTCAGACTCATCTAACAGATACTTTTGCAGTTACCTTTAATACTTTACGCTACTGTCCATTCGATGAGGGTATGTATATGTATAACAAGTGACACGCAGACTCATCTAACAGATACTTTGCAGTTACCTTTAATACTTTACGCTACTGTCCATTCGGTGAGGGAATGTATATGTATAACGAGTGACACTCAGACTCATCTAACAGATACTTTTGCAGTTACCTTTAATACGTTACGCTACTGTCCATTCGGTGAGGGTATGTATATGCATAACGAGTGACACACAGACTCATCTAACAGATACTTTGCAGTTACCTTTAATACTTTACGCTACTGTCCATTCGATGAGGGTATGTATATGTATAACAAGTGACACTCAGACCCATCTAACAGATACTTTTGCAGTTACCTTTAATACTTTACGCTACTGTCCATTCGGTGAGGGAATGTATATGTATAACGAGTGACACTCAGACTCATCTAACAGATACTTTTGCAGTTACCTTTAATACTTAACGCTACTGTCCATTCGGTGAGGGTATGTATCGAGTGACACACAGACTCATCTAACAGATACTTTTGCAGTTACCTTTAATACTTTACGCAACTGTCCATTCGGTAGATGGTATTTATATGTATAACAAGGGACACGCAGACTCATCTAACAAATACTTTTGCAGTTACCTTTAATACTTAACGCTACTGCCCATCCGGTAGATGGTATGTATATGTATAACAAGTGACAAACAGATTCAGCTAACATGACTTGTTGCGGTTACCTAGAATATTTCACGCTACTGTTGATTGAAGGTTTTACTGGCCTCACGATTTTGAAAAAAACGGGCGTCAAAATGTCAAAAAACGACCACGTTTTGGATGTAAACAAATCTTTTGAAGACCCAAAATAAATCCACATGACCCCTTCAGAAAAAGGTGGTTTATTGATACAGGCTGTTTTCTGTATAAAATTAAGCTATGGGGTGCTCTCTAGTTTATTCCTATCTCAAGTTATGATTTTCCACACAATTTTCGTTTGTTTGTCAGCTTGCAGATCTGCCGGCGTTGCTGTTAAAAAAATTAAGACTCCTTATGGAGGCATGCAAGGGTGATTCTGTATAGTAAAATTAATTAGCAAATCATATTACACTACCAAACACACAAAACAATAAATCTATCAGTTCCAACAATCAAACAGCTTTTGCAGCAAATTTGGTGATATTCATCAACCATTTTAAGAAAGTACTTTCTTCATTAATGCGGTGAAATATTAATGTCTGCCATCGCAACAATCTGTTAAATACTCTGTTAAATGTGTATAGTTCATCACGAAAGAAATTTACATATGATGAACAGCTACGAAAGGATGTTTTTAAGAAAGTAAGCTATACGTGAGTAATTCTTCATTTTGACTGTCAAAATGCAATTAGGAGTAATCAATGCGACATAAGTTTCAATATTGGTTGAGATAATATTTAGCTACTCAACATTAGACTGAAATTTTGTATACATGTTTTTGGCATAACATGAAACGCATACTCCATGTTAAAAACAGCTTAAAACTTACAATATGTTTGAAATGGAAAAAGGACTTCAAAAATAGCATATTAACTGAAAATCCTCAAAGTCAAATAGCGGAAATACTTTATCGCGCTGACGCAATGGCTTGTTGTGTTCTAAAGTGAGTTACCGTAGAATCTAAGTTTTGTGGAATAGCTAATTACACATTACAAAGTCCAGTGTAATATGAGAAGTAGAATCAGGTGACGCCATCTTTATCATAGACATATTGACAGAGAGGATCGAGGATTGAACATTCGCGTTGCATTATACGTTCAAGGAACAATTTATGACAGGTAACTTTTAATGAAAAGATAACTTTATTTGTAGTTTTTCGACTATTTAATTTATATTGAATGTAGTACAAGTTTGTTACTTCTTAAAGTGTAAGCCAAACGTTACTATGGGGGAAGGAGTCCGGTGTTCAGTTCGTATATATAGGTAAACTGCTTGCTACGATGTTCATAACTTGTTAAAGGAAATGTAAGTGTCAACTTAAGACTGACTTCAGCTTTAAATGTTCTTGACATTTCATGACCGAAAAATAAAAAAATCATAACTGAATTTCTATATTTTGTACAAGAGCTACAGCTGCAAGGTTTCCATAGTTGAACTTATCTTAAGATATCTTGTAGTTTTTAATTATTAATTTAATTTACTGAATAT
>JAIPMN010003439.1:437-32117 GCA_020650975.1 Apostichopus californicus | reverse complement strand
ACTTTTTCCACAAACTTTAACTTGTTTCATTGTTTTAAGATATAAAAATAAAATCAGTTCGTAAAATATATACAGTCATGGAATTCGACAACCGGACATATTAGAAATGTTATAGCCACCGGTTGTCAATGCTCTCTCCGCTATATACAAAATAGCAATAAGGACGTGAATTTCACTTCTACAGAAGCAAAACATTTACATGAAATTTGTAACAGAACGAACCTCAACTATAGAAATATAATTTTAACCTAGGATAGTATGATAAGCCTGATATTAAGGTCCCGTACTCTGAGCTATAGATACCACTGTCCCAAGGTCGTTGTCTGGGTATTGAATCCCTAGGTGGGGGGGGGGGGCAATTGAAGATCATCGAGAAACATAGTAATGTTTTTGATGTGCGTTTATATACCATGGACTGTTTTAACAAATTTATAGTGGGTGGGCCTTTTCCCAAAAAGGAACCATGACACTAATTAAGCGGAACTCCACCATCGGTTGACGCGTAGAGTAGGAAGAAAATGCTTGCCCAAAAATGCTTCCCAGAGTGTCGGATATGGCACCTCCCAATTTAAGGCATGGAGTCCAGACCTCATAAGTTTCATCTATACACATCATATATTTTTTAGATCTCTTGCTTTACATATTTGAACTTCAAAAATAACATATTCTGTCTCCAAACTTGAACGAAAGGCCAAAGCGAAAGTACTGCAGCCACACCCAAACAATTGTTAGTGTCAGTATAGTATATGTCGTGCTACATCACCCCCCCCCCCCCGGGAGTCCAAACGGGCGAACTCGGGGCGTCATTTCGGGAGCCCCGGTTTATCGGGCCAACTCGGAGCCGTTTCGGGAGCCCCGGTTATCGGGGGTTCTTATCGGATTCGTTTCAGGAGCCCCCGTTTTTTTCATTTAATTTAATTTAATTTTCTTTCTTTTGTAAAGCGGGCACCCGTTTTGCACACGAGAACGTCATCGATGTTGCTATCGTTAACAACAAAGAATAAGTTTTTTTTCTATCTCCAGGTTTGAGTTGGTATTCTCCATCGCTGATCGGCCTATTTACTCTCCACCTTACATTTTTCCTGTGTAATACTTTTGTTAATCACTTTATTCAAACATGCCTACTGTAAGGCATACCTGCAAGTCTTCTACATTCGTAATTGATACACACGCAAGCTGCCGACCGTTATTAGATTGCATTTCCAAACCACGTTTACTTTGTACTTTTTTAAGCATGATATGGTGCATGCTTTCATAGAAAGTTACCATACTTCTTAGACTAACAGACACATTATAGGATTCTAACCAAGTAGCTAAATAAAAACCCTGGAACATCTGTTAAGCAAAACAGTTGTTAAGAAGTGATTTCCGCCAATATTTAGCCATGCTGCCCTCTTATTAATTGTAACTGTGTTAGACGTGTTATTCTTTCCTTTTTTCCAAATTGACATAGCCCCATCTTTTTGTTTTGGTTCTATTTCCGCAATAGATTGGTTGTGGCACCTAGCTAGCTGTTCAATTTAAGAAATATATGGAGAAAGATAAAAGGGATCTCAACACACGTTGGATGGTTGACTGGGTGGGGAGAGAGAGAGGGGGGGTGGGGGAGATATGCATCCGACCGCTGTTCACTTGTATTGCGATTGCCGGCCGTGACAGCACTTTGTCCGCGTGAACTTAAGTTGAAATCATGGCTGTGAAAATATGATGGGAAAGGGGAGGGGGAGGAGGAGGGGGTGTACACAAGCCCTTGCTCACTATCTATATTGTAACACGTTTTAAGAAAAGTCACCAAGAAAGAACCTGGGCACGAAAAACCAGTCAGTTTATCGGCTCTCAACTTCTGTCTCCTTGCATCGAAGCTATGACTGTGTGATCACCGGTAGTTGTGCATCACGGTATACATAATGCTATACACATGAGCTTAACCAAATGATATATAACAGAAAACAAATGATTAAAACGGATTTTGTTTTCTTTACGTGTAAACCATAAAATGTTTGTGGTACAAATTCAAACAATTCAAACGGACGAAATGCGGGAAGTTGACTCTTTTCACATACAAGAGTTTCATATAATATCATCAATTATATATACAAGGACTGCGATAAAACCCCTATCATTATAATAACATCCGACACACGATGTTGTAAACACCTCATAATTTGGTACACTCTTTTTTTTTGCAGCATTTATTGATATGTAGTTGATATTGTAGAAATTTTAATATTCATTATGTTCTCTAAATAATTTATGTTGCCATATTTGTCAAAGGCTGAGCGGTAAAGCTATAATATCCCTACCAATGAACAGTTTAGTTTTAGAACTAATTAAGCAAACAAGCAATGGCCAAAGAAGTTTTTATATAACCAAAGGTAACTTTACGTTGTTGATCCCTCCAAATGTCAATCAATAAAAAATGACCATATGATATTTGTCACTTTTTCTTTACTTTACCAAAATCGATTTTGTAATCGATCTTTGGCACCCTCTAATAACATTCATTAAATTCAATGATGTTTAGCAGTATCAGAAATTCAATACTGAAGATCACACTGCCTATATCACAAAATATAATTTCAGAATGTTTCGTAAAAATACATTATTAACCTACTTTACACAAATTTAATTTAGGTGTAGTAGGTATTAGGATGGAGTATATGTGTTACAATAAGCTTACATTGATATGAACATATAGACCTACATTATATATATAGATATATATTTATATAGGCTAATATAAAACTAGGCTTGTTATGAAACTTGAATTATAAATTACACACAGAAATTGAAATGGATATATGAGATGTTCGAAGGAAGGAAAGAGAATAGACTTTTGTTAATTTTGAAAGCCCTGTTCTTACATAGTCGCTGAGAATGACATTGGTTTCTTAGGTCTGTGCTTTTGAAAGCTAGTAGCTTTCTGTGAAAGTATGGAGCTCCTTTATGCAACAACAACAACAACAACAAAGTAATATGCCAACTTAAAGACAACTGCGCTTTCTTTTTAAAAAAGTTTTAATTTGGAATTACATTAATGATCTAACCATCAGACGTTGATTAAGGTAGAGAGGGTTACAATGTAAAAGTTAAACGGTTCTAGCTATATGTGCGTATATCAATTCTGTAGGTATAGGCTTATAGGCTAGTATACTCTGTACATGGTATGCTACTTGTTATATTATAGGATACATATCACATACTAGTATATTATCGTATCAGGGAGATGCTATTTACAACAATTCCCTGATCCCCTATAGCGTGTTCGATATGTAAAGTCTATTCTGTACGATAGCATATTCTGTATAAACTGGTGTACTGTAGCCTACATGTGTACATCTGAGTACATGCACGGTAGGCTATATGTGGTCAGTATATTATCAGTTTATCAGTTGATATTATACTGTGTTTATAATACGCTCGAGGTATAATATATGATCTGATATGCTCAGTGAACTCAGCAGAGAACACTTGGCCGCCTTTGGAATGAATACCAAGTTTTGCAAGGCAGTATAAGTATTCTAACAACGCTTGACAAGTTTACAGTGATCATATTTGAGTTTCTTTCCCTGCTACAGCAGTCACCTCAGCCTGTCACCGACACACAATGGGTTTTCTACAAAGCCTAGTTTTTATCTAGCGTCACTGGGGCATGATCTTTTTCAGGAAACCTTGACAATGTACCACAGTTCGACAACATCTTGTTTTCAGTTTGCTCATTAAGCACAACTTGTTCCTGTGATGGTAACCAATTTCAAATAAACTCATCATGGTGACACCCTCAACACTGACTTACCAGGAGCAAATGGAGTCTTATTTAGGCAAAGTTATACATTGGCGAAGGGTTATACATATGACAAAGGGTTATACGTAATCATGACGAACATTTTATGCAAAAATGAGTATTTTGAGAGTCCACGCCGTGTTCCAGTGTCTTATTTATTATACCCCTCTTTTCTGTCATATAATTTTCATTAATTGTTTTAAGTATAAGTTCAAATTGTGTGGCTGAACTACTGCCAACAGGACTTGGTATAGAGGTATGCTGTTGAGCAATGTACGAGCTGTACTTGTACTGATGGAAGTCTGATGCAAGCCTAGCTACACTGCAATGTTTACCCCGTGATGGATTCCTGCCAGGTTTGTTACGTTGGTTAACGACGTGTCTCAAATGTCCTTCAGTAAGAAAGTAGACTTTTTTTTAGAGAATTTATCTTCGAATTTCTGCTAAAAATTCTTGAAAATTTGTGTTACAAATGTCTTACAAATTTGCGGACAGATAGTGATGCTATAAGAAGCTCCTTTTTTTTGTGTGAAATTGACATCTAATTGACATTCAATTAAAGGAATTCATGTGCCCGGGTAATACAGCTGTAATCTCCACTACATTAACCAGCATAAACTGATTAACCGTTGTAAGCTATAGGTTACATCACTTGTAAATTATCATTAAAAAACAATTTAATATATGTTCACGACAGTTTGTAGGCTAATTAGTCCACTATCCTCAATGTTGACAAAGGTTTGTGACGTTAAATAGAATAGGCTCGGGAAAAGTTTAGCTATTCCTTCAAATGATGGTCGGTGAACGTGAAGAAGCTACTTCGACGAAGGTTGTTTTCAGTAAGTTGATAGGTTTGCTTGTTTGTTCGTTATTTCTTGTGATTCATTCTAAGTATATGTTTTCACCATTATTCCTCGTTCCATAAAGTCTTACAGTTTCACGGAGTCAAAAAAGTTCGCTGAAGAGCAAATTCGCGAGCACCGACCTTTTACAGATCCGAAGCCTTCACAACCGATCGTAAAAAGAGAATTTTAGTTTTATAAACATTGCGAACATTATCATTTGAAGGGAGAACCAATTTTACCGTATTACACGTGGAATTTGTGGTATCCAGAGTCAAATTTCTTCGCATTTGTAAGCTCCCTGTTTGTAGAGTGGCGATATTAACTGGGGAAGTTCCCCTGAAAACGTCAAATTCATGGCTCTACGAGAAACGAAACCACACCCACAAGTACTTGTCTGATTGGTGAAACATTTTGTCATGTGATCTCCTGTATCACCTGATCGAAAATCTGAAATTATTATCAACAAGCACACACATGTGTATGCGATACTAATAATTAATTCGTTCTACACAAGTACACGGGCTTACCGCACAAATTGTAATGTCGTCTGCCGTTATCGTTGTGCAGAGTGACAAAGCGAGAGGAGATCTACACGATCAAGAGAGTTTATCCTTAACCGTCATTCGATGTGGGAAACTGAAAATTGAATAACAACTCGCTGGATATTATCTTCAGGTTCGTTTGCTACCCTTACCCTAGTGATATACTGAGTTACGAGAGTACTCAAAGCTTTGTGACAAGCTTTCAAATTTCATGTCTATTCTAAACAGGTGATCTAACAATTACTGATACTGATAACATACTTAGTGTTAGGCCTAACTGTGTTCGTGTTACTGTACGTAAGTGTATTGATAGTCTAAGTTCAAATGTAATTAGTTACCTGTTATGGCGCGGTACCAGTTATTGTCATGATTTTACCATAGCAACGGAAAACAAGTCCAACTTGAAATCTGCTTGCAATACTCCCAATGTGTTTTTCACAAAAGTGAAATAAGAATTTGAGGTAACATTGGAAAGCTAGGCCTAATATAAGTCCAAATTATCACTATTAAGTAACTTTTTGGTGTTGAGGTTAGGTTGTGTAGTTTGGCTTATAGATATCAAAAGTGGGCACACATGTTTCTTGTTTGTGTCCAATGTAAAGAATGAAGATATACCACCAATTTTTTTTCTAGGCCTTACTTCTTGTACTGGTTATGTTTGATTTATAATTAACCAATGAGGCCTAAAGATATTCATAAGTTGTACTAGTCAATTCTAGATGCATCCAACACTTTTAAGTAGGACTACCTAACCTATTAAAAGAAAACACCATTGTTTTTTATTATATTTCTTTGGGAAAGGCCCAGAGTTTCATCTTTTCATTTTTTATTCAACCTAACGAAAAGATAGAAGAGAATATTGTTAACACATTGAAAAAAAGCTTATTAAGTAACAATTTGTGGAATTTATCATAAAGTGAGCAAAATTTACCATAGATGTGGTATGCACCATAATTGTCCGGCCTACCCATAGACCTTTAATCATAGATAGTCTGATATAGGGCTTCTTTGAATCAAGGCATTTGAAGTGACCAAATGTTCAAACCAGGTATAACTAAATGCTTCAACCCTTCGCATATGTACACTCAAAAACAAATTGTCTCCAAAAAAATCTGAACAATATTCTGGGCAGAGAAGCTATCCTCAATTTTGAAATTAGCACTGTTTCCTTTTGAACTTCAAAATATCGAAATGATAATCCAACAATAACTTTAGTGCAAAACTGAATGTTGCCTAAAATTACCATCAAGTTTTGCATTTTCCAACAGGCAGCCACCCGCCTGTCATAGATATCCTAAACTACAATAACTAACATCTGTGGCAGTTTACAGTATGTTAGGTCTACATTCATTATGAGCATTTTGAAATAAAGTGTTGCATAAACTATGTAGTTGAGAGATACATACATATGCTGCTTGTACAGTATTTATAGTTATTACTAGGCTGAAGTTTTTGTTGATCAATAATGTCATTTCCATAGTATTTTCAAATCTCCAGAAATTACCCTTTTGCCTGCATTAAATGATGACTTTAGGAAGAATTGTAGTCTTGATTTGCTTTAGTCCAAGAGAAGAGAATTTATTTTTATTTTTATATTCATTTGTCATTAAATGTTTTCCTTTTTGTAAATGAACTGTGTAAAAGGCAATACTTACAATGTAAACATTGTTGTATGGACACACTACATACATAGATGGTAGTCTTTGGCTACAGACTTTTTCTGTTAAGCTGTATTTACTCATGAATACAATATGATTCCTGTTAATATAAGTGCAAAATGAGTGTCATTAGCTAAGTACTATGTTCCTGTGTCTTCATTTATGTAACAACTTTGATATATAACAGACAATATAATTGAAAAATATCAGTGCTATGGCTGAGTGGGTAAAGGCAGTGGCATTTGAAGCAATGAGGCTTAGCAATCGGGAGGTTCAAAGAACTTCCAATTTTCAATCCCTGGCCGGGTAATAGTAAGGTGGCCGTGTCATCCGAAAGCAATCTTTGGTTTTCTCATCTGAAATAACGTTCTAAATCGAAAAGATTGCAAATTTGTGTAAAAAATGTTGAATTTGGAAGCCACTCAACGTGAAAGTTGTAATCCATAAGCCATTGCAGGCTTCTCCCACATTCGTGGTTGCTTAAGTGTCGTTAAAATAACTGCCTGATTATTATTATGATTATAATACTATATTAAATATCAGTGCAAAATTAGTGTCATCATCTAAGAGCTATGTTCCTGTTATTTATTTATGTAACAACCTTGATGTAACAGACAATATCATTTAAAGGTTCATAATGAAAGCATACCTGATTTTATATAGTCAACAAATGTCTTTGTTTATAAATGATAGATTTAAATTTTTAATTTCTAGATTGCATTCGTAGCAAAGAAAAGAAAGTTTGTTAAAGAGAAAGTGTAGGAGCTTTGCATAGCTATTCTATAGCTATTCTCATGTTTATAGATTTTGTTTTCATAAAATCCTGAAAATACTGTAGTTACTGTATGTTTACAAGAACTGCTGTACACTGTAATTTATTTGTGTACAAGTAGTTTGCCTATATCATGTAGCATGAAGCTTTGCGATACCAGATTTCCTGGTCAGTTCATTCATGTAGCTTGGTAATAGCTCCATGGTTCATTGTACCTTTTGTTTTCCTTTGTTATGAAGTTGATAGTCATAATATATCAAACTGTGTGAATAGAGGAACGCTGCACGAGATTGCTTCTCTGTGATCATACCGTTCTGGACGTTGTGTCAATAATCACACTTCACACCTATTCATTATAAACCAGCCGAATACCTGTGCCAGCTTCCTGAACTCAGAACCTTCTACACGGCATCGATTATTACCCCAGCTCTAATGAATGGTTATGGATTGGAATATTAAAGTGTGCAATTGGTGGTTATATAATGGTAGAGTAATTTTATTTACACTGTGTCACTCATAGCAGTTGATGACAAGGTCAGCTGCAATGTATCCCGATACATATATCGATGTTACATTGTGGATGATAGCTGTACTGTAATTACTGGTTTAATGTTCTTGGATACCTCCATTCGTAAATCAGCTATTTTTAGATGAGTTTGATAAATTTTGAAATTTTGGTTTATGAATGCTAAAATCCCATTATTTAATATCATGTGCCTGGGCATGCTATCGAAATGAATTACACGCCTACAACTCCAGGAGATGACACAGGCTGCTAGTCATGAACCATGGTCCAAAGCATCTGCAGGTTGCGCACTCCACATAGTGATTATGCAGAAGTAAATGTAAACAATATATAAACTCATAATATTTCAATAGTACAGTCAATCCCAAGCTGGAAAATATTACTGTAATGAAATTTTCATAATTGTCAAGTTTTGCCTCAAATCTTTTTATTAGTAATGGCGGACATGACATGGGTCAATCAAGCAGTCATGTCTGATGGAGGGCACTGCACATCTGGCCATACTAACGTTGAGTGGACTTATCTTCACATATATATTACATTACACTGTACAGTAAAATATGCCACTAACTGTATGTAAGTCGCTTTCCATGATGTATAAATGGAAAAATCGGTTAAAACTGTGAAAAGCTCACCTGTACCTTGAAATATACCATGGCATATTCATGATTTGCTCACAAATGCAGAAATCTTGTTGTAAAAAATATGAATATGGCTTTAATACTATTGTCTGGGAATAACTTCCTATGTACTGTATACAACTCCCAGTACAGTGTGCTAAATATGTGGTTATCATACTGTTTTTGAGGAGAAATGACCTTCACAACCCACAAAAATATATTTTCTATGTGGTCGGGAGGATTATTGAAGTGAACTCAAATACATGGTGTATAATAATTGATCAATCATCTGAAAACTGTACCCAGCTGAGAAAGGAGAAAAGGGACTGACTTTTGTGACATGGAAATCATAAGTTTATGTGAGTCATATAACTGTGTCTGTAGATAGACTTGTACAAGTAAATTATGAAGTCTTGTTATCGCACTTTGCAAAGATAAAAAAATCATAGAGCGACTCAAGGTCTGATGCATTGGTAATTAGATTGAAGTTTTTTATTACCAAACATGCAATAGTCCTGAACCTTGTATGAATAATAAAATTGATAAGCTGTAAAATAAAATACAAATATATCTATAAACTGGTGTTTAAATATCACACATATGATGAAGATAACTGTGGGGGCAATTAAACCAGTGAAACCAGACTGATTCATTCAGTTAGTTTCAAGAACCAGACAGTAATTCCCCTTAATTATCCTTGTTGGAGGGTGGAAACATTTGTTTTGAAATCTAGACTTGGAGTTCCAAGGAGTCACAGAGCTGAGTAATATAATCTGAGTCAGAGATGAAATGTTTTTAAGCAGCTGGTTGTATTTATAACCTAGAATGTTATAGCATGTAATTACAGGAACACTAGATACACAGTAGCCGTTCATACATTCTCTGAGGGTGAGGTAACACCATTTACGGTCAGGAAAAAAAACATGTAACCGAGTTATTGTTTTATCGTTGTTATAGGAGTGTTAAAATTAAAGCCCCATCAAATGATGTTGATCTTGTGGATTTAAAAACAGATTATTTAGTCATGAACAGCTGACCAATCACTATGTTTATAACAAAGTAGGAGAATTTAAAACAAATTGATACAAGTCATTACCACAGACCAGGGGGTTTCAATTTATTTTAGCTACAATGGCCAGCAAAGAAAAACACTGATTGGAACAAAGAGTAGAGAGGCTGACTGAACATAGCTAGATCTAGAAATTTGTAAAGAAGCCTGGTTGGGTGCTCAAGCCTAGATGGTAGTGTAGGGTCTGCATACCTATTTTAGTTCAACACTGTGAGCCAGATTGAATTGCATTGTGGGTCTGATTTGTACCAATGAAAGGTTGCCAAACTCATTAGATCCATGCATGCCATAGTACACAGTTAAACATTAAATCTAGGTGTAACCTAGTGGTTTTTTTCCATTTTTCTTTCAAGACCATTTTACATACATGCATAGATAAGACATTGTTTGGATCCTTTGCTCAGACTGACACTGATGTAGGATTAACAAAAAAAAATAATGTGATGGTAGAGGAACCAGAATAAGAAGAAGCTTTTCTAGTCTGGACCCTCCCCCCCCCCCCCAATAAAAAACATGGTTGTGGAACAAGTTAAGCCTAAATATATGCCAATTCTGACTTCCGTGACATACAAAAATGTACATTGATATAAATATCACTGCTAATGCACATACATTAAAACTTGTTTATTTTATTTTTATGAACAAATTAAAGTAGTTATCAAACATAAATTTCACATCTTTCAACTGTAAGAAGAAAGTATGTTTGACAGAATTCATGGAGAACAATGGTATAATTACAGTATTTAAGTTTTATTTAGTTTTGTAATACTTGGTGTATGTGTTAAAATCTTAGATAGCCTTGGATCAAACTAGGATGGTTTATACTCTATAATGTAGAAGATACATAAACATTATTGCCTGAGTGGAGAAAAGACTCTAGGTTTGTTACTATGGCCTACTTCTAATATGTACATATTTTATAAACTGCTTTCATCAACTACATCAGTGTAATTTCATTAAAGTAATGGCTTCACAGAACAAAAAATATTAGAAGAAGGAAAATAAAGATGTCACCTCAATATACAGTATTATAAAGATTGTATGCATGTTATTTTGTTGAACACAAATGGCTGGAACAGGTTGAAGCTAACAATGCATTTGTTTGACAGAAAGCAAAGAGATCTAGAATAAAGTATTAAATTATGTAATATTGTGCAGTACGTGCTGCAAAATGAGTTTTGGAGAGAATTAAAGTAATGCGTTGTAATGTGGGTTTTAAATAATTGACAGCATACTGTACATTTGAAGATTTTGTGCTGTTTAAAGATGGATGCAGAAAAACTATAATGATCTTCTGCCTTTATACCGTTCCTCCAATCCTCCATCCAACCCCTACACAGTAATTCCAATCAGTGGCGGAGCGTCCATACAGTCAGGGGGGGCGAATGCCCCCCCCCCTGACGGACTCAAATGGACTGCTGGCGCCCTTTCCAGCTCTTTACCACTTTTTACTTATTCGCGATTATTGACTTTTTTATTGCGCTCTCATCTACCTATTGACATTTGTCACATTTTGTTGTTGTAATTTGGTGATGACACCTATTTATTCTTCGTTTATCTGCAAATTAGCAAGGCCCAGAAAGGGTCATTTCCGGCGATCTAGGGAGTATCTTTACTCAAAAAATTTGTGTACGCTACGCGCCAACCTGTGGTGGCGCTCCGCTTAGATAGTGTCGAAAGCGCCCCTGCAGACCATTCTCGCCCCTCCTGACCAATAGCCCTAGCTCCGCCACTGATTCCAATACATTGAATATTAAAACCATACACTGTAGGTGTAGTGCTAGTAGCTTCCCTTCCCTTTAAGATACAATTGCAATAAACATTACAGTTTACCACGTTCTTGTTTGAGGCCAGTTCATTCCCATTTGTATTACTAACTAATATTCATCTAAAAGTGATCGTATACTCTTAGGTCTGTTTTAATGAATGTATAAATGTAATTTAAGCTATCCATTAAGATCGACAGAAACCTTACCTTTATCATATATAAATATTTAAGTTACATTCCTGAAATAAAACCTGTCATAAGTTGATAAAATACTATCAATATTCAAGTACTACCATTGTAAACAATGTGAATTTGAAAATGTCAAGGGAATTTCCCCATTCCACAAGAATTTATTCCTGATGGAAAACAAACAAGCTCTAATGCATAGCTTGAATTAATTAAGTCTATTCTGTCAACATTTATTGACACCTTTGTCCTTTCATAAGTCTCATTAGGGAGCTTATCTTCCCCTATGGTGTAGCGTAACTTAAGTATGAATAAAGATTTTGTGGTTTGCATAAGTTCATGTCCCTCTTTGGGGAAATGTCCAAGACATTTGTAACGAACAGATCCTTGGGCATGTAAAAGGCAGTGGGCAAGTACATTCGTGATAGGCATAAACGGACTCTGAGGCATGTATGCACACGAGGAAAAGAGTATTACAAACGACTTGGCCAAGACTGTTCCACTCCTAACTGTTGTGGTCAGCCACAGAGATTTCACACATATTGAATGTCATATCTCATCAAGATGTCTAATGCAAGATTGTAGTACATTGAAAGTGATTGTTAACACTGGCGAGGTAGCATTTCATGATTTCCACATAGAACAGAATGAAGCCGCTAAATTTAACCCTTTGAAATCTAAACACACACATAAAATTAAGTATTTCATTCATTCATTAAAAAAATTGCTTTGTTTTGGGAAAAAGTGGACTTTATTGGAGTGTGTTTAAGCCAGGAATGTATGCAGCATCTGTGTTTTTGGATAATATTGAAGGGGTTGGAGAAGAGGGCGGGGGAGATGAGGAAGGGGGAGGGGTGGGGGATGATACTGTGTAACAGTGATAGCAGTAGGTCTAACGCCATGAATGGGATTAAAGAACATTATTGTCTTGAAATTAGATTGCTAATTTTAACGTTTAACCCTTGATTGATCGACATCTGTCACAGCTGTACATCGTTGTATATTTCTATCATAGATGTGTATGATGAGTATAAACTAGTGTGTAGTACTGCTTCAGTAATTCTGTTGAATCATTCAATTGACAATTGTATGTACTTGTAAACATAAGAACTCGCCCTTCTGGTTGTTCATAACAACAGTATCATGACATCAGTATTGAGAAGAACCTCAGGTCTCAAGCTAAATCTTTCTCAACCTCTATCAAATAGAATTTTGCAACCATACCTTAGGGAGAATCTTAAAATTCAAATTTGGAAATAGAAACTTGTCTGCTTCATATATCGAATTTTTTGATGCTGGAAAGAACGACATAATGAAAGAAAATTTCTGCCGAGAAATGTTTTGCCAAGTGAAGGGTTACAGACGAAAATCTCCTCTTGAAGGATAGAATTAAATTTGTAAAGGTTCCGTAAATCATAATTTCCTGTCAGTTGTCTGGAAGGAATATGATCACGTAAAAACCTGCTTAAATCTTTAATACAAGGACGTTTGGAGACAATATTGGTGTTTTTCTGCAATATTCTCCACTATTTTTATTTATTTATTTAATTTTATTTTGTTAAGTCAAGTAAGCACACTCATATTCCTTTCTGCAACCCCTTATGATATTGTTTGATGCTCTGACAATTAAGGAATCTGCCTTTCTTTTTTCATACAAAACAGTGTTTTTTCTGGCATTTCTGTAAAATAACCAAAATAATGATGGTGAACATATAAGAGTAAATTTTCAGCTGCAATGTGTTTTCAATTTCAAGACTCGTCTCATAGATTGTGTTGCTGTACTTGGAATGAATTTAACACTGAATTCAAAGTAGAGTATTTAAAGGGATAGTCTGGAGGCTGAAGTTGATTGCATAAAGTTTGGAAAAATTTCTGCATCTGTAGGTCAAAACATCAAGTTGCATGTTGCTGACAGCTAGGCAAACATTCTAAATGTATTCAAGGTTAAATCAACAAGAAAGATTGTAATAGAAAAGTGAAATTTATAAAGAACATTTGTCATTATATCACTGCCACCAGAATATCCCTTTAAATCTCTGATACATGCTGGGTTGGAAAATGAAAGTTGATTCTTGTGCTTGCTGGAATAGTTCTACTAAACTGAAGTGGTCGTGTGTGAATGACACTGAGGGAGAACTATTTTGTTATCGTTTAAAGCATCACGTCCGTAATCCTTGTCTTATAATCTCATTCGGTTGATACCAAGACCTACAGTTCAATATGTCCTTGGCCCACTGCCTTAATGGGAAATGGTTGTGAGGATGCATTTTATTTAAAAACCATCTCATTTTTCACAATATTGATTTCTTAGGATGTTTTAGTGGTCAGGTTACTTTTCTATGTGGTTTGTAGGCATGTTGGCAAAATACTGTACATGTTGTTGGGAACTCAGCTTAACTGATACAAAGTACAATCCATATGATGCTTGATTCTTCTGTTAAATTAATTTAAAGAGGTAGTATCTCCCTGAAGATCACTCTTCATTACTTTGCATATATAGCTGCATGAGATATTCAAGTGGAAATTGTCAGGATTGATTTCACTCATTTGCAAAACAAGTTTGGAATATTGAGTGGTATAGGCTATATGGAGTGGTATATGTTGAGTGGTATATGTGGAATGGTATATGTGGAATGGTATATGGATGGAGTGGCATATATGGAGTGGAATTAAGATATGGAATGGTATGTTGAATGATATAGGCCTACAGTATGTGGACTTATCTGTGGAATGGTATGGAGTGGTATATGTGGATTTGTATATTTTTGGAGTGGTATTGCATATATATGGAGTTGCATATGGAGTGGTTCCATGACTGGATCCATCCCTGGGATCATTGCTACATGTCTGAATTGCTCAAAAACCCCTTTTAAGTAGGGAATTTGGATTATTTGCATGTTTGTCTCATAATGCAATGTGTCAATAATCTCTCACCACCATCCCCACTGTGTGATATTCAAGACTTTATATGTATATTAATCAAGGGGCACACTATATGAGAACGAAATTAGCTGGAGTACAGTATATAGATCTATGTATAAACTAACCCCATCTGTAGAATTGCTGTTGTTCATCTACACAGAGAACAGAGCTTGAATATCATCCAAGGTTAACAAACTGATAACCCTTAGGGAATAGCAATGAAAAATAAATTTCATTTTTATCTATAATACTTCCCTTAGTCTGTAGGTTTGACCTAAGTTTAATCATATATTTCAATTTACAGTTTCCAGTGACATTGAGATTACTGTACATAAAGTATGATACATGTGGGATTTGTGCGGTGTGAAATCAACTAACTGTTGTACATCTGCGGGCCATTTGCTTGAAATCATGTTTATGCCGGAAAGAATTACATTAGATGCACTAAATCGGAAGGATCAATAACAATCTAATCACTGGTCATGCTCTCACATAGCAACCAGAGGGAGGATGGTGGAACATATGTCGGAATTGGACACAGAACTAGAGCAGTCTTTTAATTTGCGACTGTCGAACAGTAGCTGTTATCAACAACAGGATCTGGGACAACATATTATGAGACAGAAAGATGCACCCGAGGGATTGGGAGTTTGAAACAAACTTAAGACACACCTGAGGGACAGGATGAGACACAGCCTAAGACGCACCTGAGGCAATAAATTATGAGACAAACTTGAAGTATATATACCAACATGACTCACCCAGGACAGGATGAGACAGACCTACGACACACCTGAAGCAGATCTGTAAGGTCTACCCAAGGGTACATTGGGGGGGGGTAGAGATTCTGAAACAAATCCAAGATAAACCTGAGGGAGCAGTTCTAAGAAAGAATACCTCAACTATGAAAATGTGACATGTTTCAGACCAGCATAAAAAGGTTTGGATTTTCAGATTTGCATGTTTGATTTACTATACCACTACTTGAAACAAGAGGAACTTTTATTGCTGTAGCTAATGGTTTATGTTAGTTGAGCACCATTAATTGTCATGTTAAAGCAGTATAGTAGAGATGCACCAGAATGAAACAAATATTTGGGTATTCTAATTTATGATAAGCAATAACCAATGGTGGCGGTGCAGGCTGCAGACTTTCTTATTGAGAAGCTAGGTTTTAGGTTTGAGAGGACGCTCAGGGCAGTAGTCAGATCAGTTTCATTGGTCTGTGATGGTAATATGCCCATGTGATATTAATTACTGTAAAAATTAATGGGAGGCAGGCACCCTCCCTCACCTCCCCAGTTTTGGGAGCCCTGGGTTTGGCTACTAGTTTTTTTTTAAGGAAAAGTCGCCCAGGAAAGAACCTGGGCACGAAAACCAAACTACCAAACAACTGATCCGCTCTCAACCCCAGTCCCCTTGCATCGGGACTGTGACTGTGATCATCGTCAGGTGTGCATCACCATTCCCCTCGAAAGGGAACAGATACTACACATGATCTTAGCCAAAGGGCTGAGAAGCGATTGGCTACTAGTACTACTGGAAAATAGCCCCCTAAGCTTTTCTGTGCACTTTGCCCGTTGACTGTTATTTGTTTAACAGATTTTCAGCTTTAAAGCACACGTGTGTTGTTTGCTCAATCATTAAAACACCATCAATTTACCAAAACTGCTGTAACAGTGCAGTTAAGTACAGTCACTGAATAGCATATTCAAACATAAGAAATTTAATCCTCTCCTATAAAGAATTTAATATGAATTCCTCTGTTCCACCCCCCATTTTCCACTCTTTTTGGCCTTTAGAATCAGTGCAAATATTTTTTATTTCAAATGTTTTTTTCCAGCACAAATTCAACACACACTTGTATTAAATGGATATGGATACTAGTCAGTTTGTATGTTCTATATCTCAATGGCAGTGCTAATACTACATTTGCATTAACTTTCCCTGTCTAGTGTAACTGTATTCTCACACAATATATATCCTTCTATCAAAACATTTGGACAAAAAGCTGTCCAAACAGCCCAAGAGATCGACACAAAGATGTTGTACTGTGTTAATAGCATGATGAAGCTTGTAGTGATGCGTCATGCTCTCTATGTACTGCAGACATCATTAAATTACACGATCCAAATTGAAGCTGTCTGTCCATCTGCTGTCACAGAATATCATATTTTTTTAACAATTAGTTTTCATTCTGACACAGAAAATCTAGGTCAATTTATCGAATTTCAGTTTCGGGAAAAACATCCTTAAAATAGAACCAAGCACTGCCATGATGCATGTAGGTATGCTTGGTTCTTAATTCCTTTCAAACACAGTGTGGCAAAAGAATTTTCAAAAAGAAGGGGAAAAAAGTGAAGATATATATATTCTGAAAAATTGTTAGCAATATTCTGTTGATTGCACCATTCATACATGCACGGTTCCCATGATTTACACCATCCTATTTAGAAAAATTTCCTTCTTGTATGAAATTGCCATGTACTCTTAATTTGGTCTTGTTGTCACAGCCAAAATGTTAGCTGCCTGTAAAATGATAAATCAATGAATCTTTGTGTTACCGTATAGTGCTGTCGTATCCACCAAGAGCTGTCTCTGTGTATTCAGTTCATAGTACAAATGCAACTGAACAAATTTTGTTCATGGATTGTTATTGTTTTAGCTAGTGTAAAAAGTGTTATTAGAGACACTGTGAATGCACACCTTCATCCAAACTGTGTGGGTACCATCGATTTGGCTTTTATAATGTCGTGGAAAGTTAATTTGATCAACTTGAACATTCTTTAGAATTCATATAAATTGGAAAGGAATATGGGAAGAGGACAGATAATCCATGTATCATGAAACTCTGAATATGCCAGATGTATGCAAATTTGCTAGATATGCATCCAGTTTTGGTTACATATGACTGTTTACCTCGACCCCTTTAACGACTTAATAAGGACTTGAATAGCTTTTTAATTGAGACTTAATAATGGTTAGAAATAATTCTTGAGGATCTAAAGCAACATGTTTCTTTCATATTTCTAATTGGAGAGAAGAATGATATGAAACTTATGATAATAATCAATTGGTGACTATACAATTTCTCTATAACTGGCTCCGTCTTTGTAGCCATAGTAGATACTACATGGTATACTGTGTAAATCATAAAAACATATCCCTGTTTCAATTCGATACAACCCAGGAATCAACAGTGATGAAATTTGAAAAAAAAACAAATAAGTATAAATCAGGAATTGTAACTTGGCTGGTAATTTACAAATTTCTACGAACAATTGACAATTCTTTCGACGTTTTATTTTCTTCCAGTGCCAGAATTTTGTGAAAATTGTAGTTTATCAGCAATTTCTATATTACATCACTCCCGAATCCTGTCGACCTTAACAATGCACTTTTGTAGTTAGAAGTCTTGTGACTCTTGTCATCTTTCAGTTAAAAAACTACAGGGTAAAACTCAACACGAAGAAATTCTGAATAAATTTGTCATTACTTACTGGATAAGCAAAGTAATCAAGGCTGACACACAGTCAAGTTAAATAAAGGTTTAAATTGTAATCTGCAAGTTGAGAAAACTTTTCAGTGACAACTATTTATTCTGTTGGTAAGGTCGAAATTAAAGCAACAGTTATCACTAAGTATAATAGCTGACATCTATAGCATCTCCTTTAGGTACAAATGGTTGAATACAGAAGATTAAATGCACTTATTTAAAATAATTTATATATATATTAACATCATTAATTATCCAGTGCATTCGTTAAGGACAATCTTTAATTATCCAGTGATTATTTCGGTTCATTAGTTTGTACTGTTTAGTTATAATTTCTTCATCTGATAGATTTCAGTTATCATCAAAGAACACTTCTTTTCTCTCTTTTGGCTGTTTTCTTTTGGCTAAAAATAGTTTTAACTTTCAATGAAGTACTTGATTTATTAATTTCACAGCTGGAACACTTTTAAACCAAGTTAAAGTTTGTCAAAAGCAAGAACATTCTACTCTCTTGTAACATGATAATTTTTTAGCAGTTTTCTATTTTAAAACACTCTTTTAGCATCTTTTCTTTTTAAAAATACAAAAAAATGGCTATAGCACATCGGATATTCATATCATTTTTCAGCTAATAAGCAACATTAATTGTAATGAAATTATGACATGGAAGAAAAATTCATATACAAACTTTTGCATGATGTAATCTAACACTAGATCCGGATCAAAGCTTTTAATGTACTAATATAATAAATTTGAAAGTGTCCTTGTTTTAAATTTAGGTGAAACTATTTTGATTTTTCTTCTTAAATTGTTTGTGTCCTCCCTTCCCTCTTGGTCTAAATTAAAGTTTTTAATTTACTGATATAATGAACTCTTCAAGCGTATCCTTGTTTTCAAGTTAGTTGAAACTAATTAGATTTTCCTTCATTAAGCCGTTAGTGTTCTCCATTCCCTCTCGGTCTTAATGACGCAGCTAAAAATATGTAACTTACACAGCTTCTTGACATATTTTCTTTCAGTTGCTGTTATTTCTTAGGAAATAAGAGATTTATTTGGAGAGCTAGATATATATTTATTTCTTCAGTTACTGTGTAAGTAAGTGCAATATGTTATAAGAGTGGGAGTTTCATTTTTGTTTATATGTGTCAGGTTCATAGATAGTCACTGTGTCAAAAAAAAGACTTGAGTGATTGTAAGAAATTTTAGACGACTTGAACTTGCACTGCAGGAAGTATATTCTGGAAATATGATCGCAGTCTGTTTGGCAATGATTGGAACGTCTATGTTCTATCAGGTATTAAAAAGCTTAAAAATCTGTTGAAGGTGTTTTGGGTGTTGATGAATGAGGTAGTTGGAATGTTTGCATAAGGAAAACAGTACCTTTGTCTATACCAGGGTTGTCCAACCTTTTTGCAGAGGAGGGCCACATGGAAAGATTATGATGAAGGAGGGGGCCGCATGAACCCTACGCTCGATTTTTCGATTTATTTTCCTTCCTGATAAAACAGATGAATAAAGTCCAGTCGCCATCTCGCTGAGAGAGTGTCACACAAACTGACCTGTATGCAGTTTTTTGGACCCAGAAGGTTCGAATGATTGATTATATAGCTTCAAATTGTTATCAATAAAACTGCTCACTAAAGTTTCGCACCGTAGAGCATCTCTGGCGGGCCGGACGAAACCCTGCGGCGGGCCGGACTGTGGCCCGCGGGCCGTAGGTTGGACAACCCTGGTCTATACTGTAGCCAGGCTTTGTGTTCAGTATCACAACAGCCTGTTCGTTTCGAAGGTTCCGAATATGAATATGCATAGATCCCAGGACAATCACCAATTACTGCCATTGACCAATAATATGCGGCCTAATATGTGTCTCCCTCCATTGTGTACTGTACTCCCATCCTGATTTAATGAATATTAAAATTGTTTCTACCAATGGCAATTTGTCACTAGAAACAGTTTCAATAATTGGAAGGCCCATTTTGGATCACTTCCTGATTCCCTAATAGTCTATTCAATATATATGTATATTAACTATGTATAACTATTATGTGCATCAGATATTTAAAAGCGCACTCACTTTCTTTGACCCTCTCTCCCATGCCATCCTGTCACCCCTATCTCCCATCCCATCTCGTCACCCCTATCTCTCATCCCCTCTGCCCATTGATAGTTTGCAGATACATGTCAAATTATCCCAGTTTTTGTTTTAGTCTGCAGAACAACATAACCATATTCATAAAGTAAACATTAATCTCATATCACACAATGCTATTGTTTTTTAAGGTGGAGTCCAAAGCTAGTGGTGCAAAGTACACACAAATAATGTCTAATTACAAGTCAAAGTTCATCGTATAATCATCACTCTGTATTATCTCTGTTGAACGTTTCCTGCACACAACCGTGAACTTATACCTGGAAAGTATTCTAGTAAACGAATAGGAACAATACATCCAGGTCAGGATTCAGAGACTACCGTACATCATTAATTGGCTTATATTTTAATACTCAAAATGAAAAATTAATTAAGATCTGTATGAAATTGAGCTTGCCTAAGGGACAGATTTGAGCACATTGCCCCTTGATTTATGCACACTCACAACTCAAGAAGGCACAACGGCGGTAATGATCATCAAAACAAATGATTATATCTGCAGCACATTCAGCATGTTTGATTGGGTAAAGTGAGAATTCTTTCCTGGTACAGTACACACAAAAACTTGATCGCCGAAAACTGCACAAAAAAAGAAAAACATCAGGGCAAGAAATTCACCATAGAATGGGAGCATTAGGTTAAACTTAGTTTGATGGACAAAATTTGTATCAGATTTACCAAACCTTTGAGAACTAATGAAAACCAGATTACAATTGATTGGGTAATCCCCATGTTGAAAGTTTATTGGCTAACAAGTAATGGCTTTTTGTTATTCTCAGAATTTGGTCACCCAGATGCTTTGACATATTACTGTAATGTAAATTATATGCTAAAGCTGAAGTGGTCTGTTTCGCTTAGGGAATCTTTGAACAATTCAAAAATTTCCAATGAGCACCTTTGTTATGAGATTTCAGTATATTAAATAGTTTGACTATAATGATCAAATCAATGCAAAAATGTTGCTGTAGAAACCTTTTAAAATTAGCAGATAGTAACACATGTGTATATTCTGAAAATTCCACTTGATTTGAGTAAATTTTTAACTCCAGTTGACTTGATGCTTCTTAGCATATTTATCAATCTGGAGGATTACAAGACTAAGCAAAAGTATACTGTGAAGTTAAAAGCTCTTGCCTTCTTACATTTTGACATTCTTGATTGTGGAAATGAGAAGGAAGGACTGTGGACAGTAGCGGAGCGTCCATACAGTCAGGGGGGGCGAATGCCCCCCCTGACGGACTCAAATGGACTGCTGGCGCCCTTTTCAGCTTTTTACCACTTTTTACTTATTTGCGATTATTGACTTTTTTATTGCGCTCTCATCTACCTATTAACATTTGTCACATTTTGTTGGTGTAATTTTCTGACAAAATGGCGATAACACCTATTTATTCTTCGTTTATCTGCAAATTAGAGTGTATCTTTACTCAAAAAATTTCTGTACGCTCCGCGCCAACCAATGGTGGCGCTCCGCTTAGATAGTGTCGAAAGCACCCCTACAGACTATTCTCGCCCCCCCTGACCAATACCCCTAACTCCGCCACTGACTGTGGAGCTTGTGAAATGCTGTTCTGAGAAAACCTGATAGACGTAAAGAAGACAATAAATTCTATCAAATGTTTACCACGGTGTTTATCATTTCTGTGACAGCTTAAAGTCGCTATATTTATTGTATCCATAACCATGTTTTCACACAGACAGACATACAGACAGACAGACAGACACAATGGTAAACAATGCAATATTCAAATAATTTTGACATGATCTATTTTTTGCTTTACTTTTATTGTTCCTTTAATGACATTTTCAACAGTATAACATCATCTGGAACATTATGCAATTGATCAACTGGAAAGCATGTAAAAGAAACCAATAACTCTACTTTTGCGATACAACGTTTTTCTAAATTTTGAAGCCATAAATTTGCATGATCTGAGCAATTAAGCCACATTGCATAAATTGCATAATAGCAATGTGGGCAATGAATATTCATCACTTGTATGATATATTTGTCATTTGTATTCGACATAAACATTGTACAAAGCACAATGTCAAAATACGTACCTCTTTGATTAGATTTTGAATATGCAAATGAGCTATAAATATGTATATAATTGGAGATCTAATTTGCTTCTAAAGTCATCCTTTTTTTCTTAGAGCTGTTTGCACAACATCAAGTAAAACTGAAAAAGATGCAAAGTACATATCGTTTTGTCTACATTTCCATAGAGAAACCTTTATGCAATGACTTTGCCCTATTGAATACAGTGGTACAAGTATCTCATTATTCCAGACTCTGATTACAGACACTAAGCTTGTTATGATAGGTTTGCGTGTGTAAATATCCTACTTCAACCCTTCAAGCCGCTATCTGTTTAGAGTACGGTAGGAAATCTCGTAATGGCCAAAACAACCGGTTTCTTTTGAATCTAGTTTATTCGCAAAATGCTTACATTTTGTTAACTTTTCCAATGTCAACAAATCTCATTTCACTCCATTGATTAGTCTCCTCTGCTCACTTGTTTCTCAGTTTATTACCACTTAAAGGGCTCGGTCACTCAAGTGGAATAGATCTGCTCTGCAAATAACTGGCTAACCTCATTTCTTTGGGTTTTTCTTCAAATAATAAAGAATTAGAAGACAATATTGAATCAGAGCAAACTGCTATAATGGAGGAAATGATGTTTATTCTATGGCTGTGGTCTTGTTGATGTTTACATTCTTTTCTTTTATAAGTTCTCTCTTGGAACTTTAAAAAGAAATGGAAATAAATCCTGGATACTTTCCTCGTCCCTGATGTGTAGTTAATTGTAGGCAGTTAGAGACCATGGAATGATGTATAAGGAATATACTGAGAGAGAAGCTAATGTTACATGTAACTATATACCTTTGAGGTAAGTGCAAAACAAGGTGAGATTTGGGGTGCTTTGCACTAGTTTTTTTGGCCTTGTTCACATTTAAAAGGCATAGCTGGTGGTATTTCAACATCTAATCCGTTCAAATTTAAGTTACATTCAATATTTACACTTGTAGTTCTCCGTTGATGTATTGTTCATCGTATTATTTTCTTTTGGGATTCGGTAAAACTCGATCAAACCTAGCACTTTTGGTGAAGGAATTTGCTCTTTATCAGAAATTCCTAAGCGCTCACGTGACTGCAGGTCGCGCTATGACGTCCATGTGCGGAGTCAGTTCAGGAAATATTTGGATCAAGCTATTCACTTCAGCACTAACACTACGCTGATACGACACTCTGTCATACTGTTAATTTAAAAATGCCAATGAATTGTGTTGTAGTAGGTTGCAAAAACACTTCTGAAAACCGAAATTAAGTTTCCTTTCATTTCCCAGTCATCAAACCGACATAAACATCGCAGACATTTGTAAGTAGCACCACAAAGACTTTCTTGCTCCGGGGTTTTCCCACCCTCTGCAGGTGAATATATGTTCAGTGCACTTCGACACAAACACGTATTATAGGCAGTATTGTCTACGCAAAGGCCCTCTAAAGGTAAAGTCTTCTTAATTTTGATATAAATGCCTAAACTCATTTAATAGCCGCAATTGCCCCGTTATTCTAATGTGCATACTCAAGTGTTAATCCCCAGCCGTAATTTTCCCCATAGGTGCAAAAAAAGATCATATTACAAAAAAGTTCACTGTACAATAGGCCCTGTGTGACGTTAATAAATGGTTAACTTTCTTACGAGAAATATGTGGAAAGTCCATTGTTATTGTTTCGCGTTCGTGGAACACTCCGCAGAATGACGTCACACGGTGACCTGTACGTTAATGAGCTTTTACGCTTCACGTTTCTGGTCAGTGAGAATCTGCTAACTCTCACATCAAATTTCTCTCTTTCGACTAAACTGGAACCACAGTATTGTTTGTGTACTTAAATACTTCAGTATGAGCAAAAAAAACCAAAAAAGAAGATTTGTTTTTGCCTCCAGCTATGCTTTTTAAGAACGCAAGGGCGATTATTGTTATAGTTCGCGAGGAGGATCATCATTTTAAGAACAAGATGTGTTCACATTTAAGAACGAGTGAGTTTCGTATTAAGTCCGCTTGCAAGATTAATATACTGCGCAGGCGTGAAAAGGTCATATCAGCTGTTAAAATTTTCCCTGTGCTTTGCCATTGCCATATGTGCTGTACTAGTATGTACCACTCCGTACACCACAGGGCAGCAACGTTCAATCATCGCACATTAACAGTATACTGTATTCAAACCACTCTGTACCATTACCTCTGCACGTTAACCCAGATTCGATATTCTTCCATACCCTTCAAATGGATGGGCGAACGAGCTTGCTCAGTCAGTGTTTTATGGCATGATGTCGTATTTGAGGCTAATCCAACATCGCAGGCATTTAATGTTAGGTCTAAATTCCTAGTAAGGTCTACATGCATAGGATAATGTAACTTCATTATAGGCCAGTGCAGACGTAATGGTTTTATCCTTTACTAACTGCCGAAGCAACCGAACCCAAAATCATACATTTGAAATAAACATAAATTTTTCAGATTTTGGCCTCTTAAAAAATCTGTGATTTCAGGGTACAATGAATTAAACTAAATTAGATTTAAGTGGACTGTCGTTCAGTTTGTTTTCGTCTCACAACCTTCTTTATCAGCAGTGTTAGTCGAATCGGTTCAAAGAAAATGATATTGGTTCATGTATAGCATCGTTTGGTAGTGTTTCGGATAAGAAAGGCAACGTTCTGATGCGTGTACAAACAAACACACGTACGTACGTACTGCAGGTTCAGAAATACCCGCCTAATTGCAATGGAAATCTCTGCGACAGTTCACATGACATTAATTTCCTAAATGGAACCCAAAAAAAATAAAGATTCACACAAGTATGAAGTCCATGTTGGAAAGTACGTTTCTGTTATTTGGGTGGAAGAGTTGGACTGTAAGTATAACCGGTCGCTAGGGACGTACAGTTGACAAAATGGTTTAATACAGTCTACACATGGCAGAGTAATAGTGATAAAGTTGTGAGGAGACATGTAAGCAAGCAAGCTATATTGATATCCAGCCCCAGTAAGTTTTGATCAACAACTGTCAACATCCACTGACATATAGTGACTGTTCATCTATGACACGGATACTACAATACTCAGCTGTTAGTAGAATGAATACAAACTTCTCACCACCATTGCATCATCTGTAAATGATTTTAGTACATCTATATAAACCCTGTCAACACTAGCTGTATATGTCCTACGCAGTTGTCAAAAATTAAAAAGATGCTCAACATAATAATTCCTCACTTTTGAAAGTTAATCCATGAAAAGCTAGGTGTACTGTTATCGTATATGCTGTTGTGCTAGAGATAATATATTAAGCAATTTTTATTCTTACTTGTAAAGGTACTGTAGTATTTGGTAATACTTTTCTGGGGCTTGTTGTGTTTCCATTGATGTAAAGTGGGATTTACTATCTCAACTTTGGTTTGTTGAGAATGGCTAGAATTTTCATAAAGTACTGTACCATTTATTGTCCTATTATGTGACTTCATTACAACCAAAAGAGATATATCATGATTGCATGTGGCATACGAGAACATGCCCAAATAAATCAAGTAGTATTAATATCAATAATTTGCATTAAATATTCTGGGCCCCCAATACCAGGGGTTCTGGGGCACAGTTCTCCCCATCATTTTCACAGCAATAGTTTGCACACTGGCATGGTCAAATTCACCTATACTGAGCCTTGGCAACACCCCTCCCCCACCACTATCTCAATCCTGTTTAGGTCCCTGATAGTGCATAATATTCTATTGTTACAGACTTATTTATCAGTAGTAGTGGCTTACTTCACAATGGCACTGAGTTCTAGATGATATCAAAATTTTTACTGTATATCTCGAATCTCATCGCAGCATGTTTATAAGAAATCAAACTTCATATATGTATAGTACTTGACATGTGTTCGTAGTTGGCGTAACTGTACCAAAACTTCTGACCTTTTGATTTTGAAATGTTCATATCTCTTCCCGCTCCAAAATATGGCACATAGTCTTTGAGTTGTGCTTTTAATTGCCACCTGTGCCTGTTTATCTACAGTACATGTTTATAATTTATTAATGTAGCAGCATTTTCACATTACTGCTGTGTGTTGCTGTCATTATTCACAACAAGTAGTGGAAATATATCACAGGTAATAATGTCACTGTGCTGCGTTCTTTGGAACAGAATATCATCATTCTACTGTAAGTAGGGCTCCAGTTAATTACAGCGATACGATCTTGACTTTCATGTAGCAGTGTCAAATGCATGGATTTAGGTGTCTGTATATGTTGTAGTACTGTAGGTGGATGTTCACATGTTTAAGGCAACTGGTGAAATTAAAGATCAATGCTGAAGGGTAAGCTGTTTGTAGCCTCCCTCTGACCTTCAATAAAGACTTGGTGACTGCTCCATATTTCTTGTTCCATGGTGATGACATTTACCAAGAAAGTTTAGGTGTTTCTAGTAATTGCCTGTTTTTAGGAAACTGCACCAAATTTCCTAATCCTACTGAAAAAAGAGAACTCCAAAAAGCTATCATGTTTTCGAGGGCATTTGATGTAATCTATTGTGTTTTTAGAGTTGCATTTCAACAAACTAGGAAACACAACTTGATTTATGACCAGATGACTGTTACTGAGCAAATAATCATGGCACAGACACCTATATGAATGTTAAGTATTATGAATCACACATACAAAGAGAATTGGAATATTTAAAGTTGATTATTTTATTCCAACTCTATTGAATCCACCATTATGTGTAGTAAATTAACTCTGTATTAAATTCATGGCCAGTTTTTGTAATCCTAAAACTAGTTCTGAATTATTATTTTGCCTATATTATCTGTTTATTCCAAGAGTAAATATTTATATATTTTTTTTTATAGAAATTACCTTGTTCTTTACCCTTAATCTGTAAATGACACTATAGTATATATACCACAATTACATTATTATAGTGCCAAGGTCAAAGGTAAAGCAAGAACTAGCATAAGGTTATACTTTCTACATTCAAAAGTCTACTTAAGACCCATTTTTTTCACTTGTTCTTTTGTAAATTAATTTACTTTCTTTGTAAAGCGCCTTGAGCAGTGGCTTTTGTCTACTGATTTGGAGCTATATAAGTCTCATTTATTATGATTATTATTATAGTCACCCATTAATATTTTTACACAAGTTGCACAACAAGCTGTGCCTTACCAGTATAGCTCTGATAAATGCATGTCAAAAATAGCTTTATAAGGTTTTCAGTGTAATTTAGTGAATTTTGTAGTTGCAGAGTGACTCAGTCTAAAACTGAAAGAGGGCCCCATGCAGCTAGCTAGAAATCACCTGCTGATATGACAGATGATATCATCGGTTATGAAATTTGCAGAGAAATTTCATGATTTTCTCTTGTCTTTCTTGAGATTGACTTCCTGCTTCTTATTTGTAATTAATCCGTTCAAACTCAGCTTGGTGGAATTAAGGCAGTACGGCAGGAGAAATTCTTGTTCGCAGCTCTTAATTGAGGGATATTCAGGTGGATGGATTCACTAGATCGACTAAAGTAATTATTCTTGCATAAATTATACAGTAGAACATTATTTTACATCTTATTTACACTACTTTGTTATTTTAAACCAGTTGGGAATAATGACATATTGTTTATTATTTGTACTTTTGTTCTGAAAAAACAAATTAAAGTGAGAGTCCTGCATTTTATGCTATTCCACACTATCAACCTTTTCATTCGGTAGAGAAAAGTCTGTCCTAAACTTTTAAATGTATTGTATTTGTTGTTTTATTTACAAATCGTTTGGCTAGTTTTATCTTTCATGGTACACTTATGGTCGACTAAAGTAGCAGGTTAAATTTAGAAGGACCTGGTGTTTCCTTAACAGTTGAGTTAGTACCACCAGATTTTAGAAAATTAATTTAATTAATTTTAATTGATTATTTAATTTCCATCAAATAATGAAACATTTACATATTTATTTGATGAGAGAGAAGGTGTGAGGCCTTAAATACAAACAAATTGATACACTGTCTTTATGCTTTTGCTGAATTTACATTTATCTTCCCCTCAAACCTGGTACCTAGATCTCTTAGACTGATGGATGGAGAGGTACAAGATATATATATATTCAATGACATTACAAGACAACCCAAAGCAAAATGCAATTCTAAGGGTGCTTTGCAATTAATATCACAATTTTTCCTCAGGTTCAAATCTGAATAAACAGAGCTGGGCTATGAAACCCAGTGGCCACTCCTGGGTTGAATTACAGATTACTCAAAATGCCATTGCACCTAATTGGTTTCAGTTTCATAAAGGATCTCATTAAAATGAAGTCGTCTTCAATGACATTAGATTTAACAGCTCATTATCAAGGTTTCACCTCTGTGCTATAATTTCCAACAAAGGGTGCTAAATTCAAGGTCATGTCCTTGTCTTGGGAAAATGAACCCTTATTAGTAGGTGATTGATGTAAGAGTGAAACTCCTGGTATCAATTTTTATCAGGATATAGGTTAGACCATGGAGGTAACACTGTTTATACCTCCATGGTTAGACCATGGAGGTAAAACAGACCTCCATGGTTAGACTAGGCAGATTTAAAGGTAGACACTCTGTGGTTGAATGATTCAACTGGGGAAGAAGTCACAGTCTTCACTGAAAGGACATCTAGTGAATGTATTTCTTTGATACAAATTTGTTGGCTGTGTTGAATCTCACAAGTAACTAGTTTTGCTAAGTATAGCATAGGACTGGGAGGTAATAATGACATACTGTGTACATAATGCATTAACTTAATGACTTTATTTTATCATTTATTATGATGTGAAATCTGGAATTAGGAGTAAGCACATCTGCACTTCCAAAATACTTCAAAGGTAAACAAAGCCAACTATTGTTTTTCATCATGACAAAAGGCACAGTTAGATCTGTAATTTAGCTTCTTGGTTAAATTGACCATGGATTTGTTTTTGGCAATGTCCTAACTAACAGCTTCTTTTGATTTGACCAATTGCCATTGTTTTCAATTAACCTAACTAGTACTGCTAGGCTACTGAATCGGGGGGGGGGGGGGGATTGAGAAGGGGTGCTGGAGGAGAGGGGGAGGGGAGAGTCAGGGTCAGGGAGGTACTTTGCCCATTAATTTTTAAAACAGTGGTTTCACATGGCTGTGGTAGCCTCACAAGTGACAGGTTTAGCCCTCTAGTGAATACTAGAATGAGTCCTTCCCCCTCCCCCACTCCTTCCCTCCCTGCACCATCCCTCTTTTCCCACAAACTACAAACTAGTGTCGGTGTCCCTGCTTTTAAAACAAGTGAAATGGTGGAAAACTTGCCTGATGTGAAACTTGGCCAATGTTCCGTTATTCTTGTTTTGGTTGGTTTTTGTTTCAATCAATAATTGGTTGTTCTCGTTACAGTGTGTGGTAATTAAGGAATGATTTAGCATGCAACCTCCATGATGAGTTTGTTGTAGATACTCAGAGTCTTAAAACCATCCAAATATTGACTGCTAGTCATCACTACTATAATTAGGAAGTTTTCTTCTCACAGGTGTGTAAAGTGGTTACTAAGGTAAACTATGTGGTTGTTCACTTATTTGACATTTAGATAAATCCACCCTTTATTTGGCTACAATTATTGTGCAGTCTGCTTTGTATGTGTTGTAAAGAGCAAATATGAACAAAGGACTTACAAATGTGCTGTCAAGTTTGCCTGTGTAGCCAGGCACTGTGCTAAATAACATACTCAAGATAGTCAGCTACAGTTGATCACTTTATATACATTTTTTCTGTTTTACATAGAGATCCTATCACAATTATCATTAGTCACCACCTTCTGTTACAACAGTAAAAGTACAGTGTGTCTCATCTGTGTTATACTTGTAGGATGCAGTACTACAGTACATCATTAGTATGTATGTAAAATTCCCCTCAGTAGATGTACAAGTAACATGCAATATATACTTTAGTGTTGATTTTGAAGGCAGTTCTGCACACTGCCATTGTGTAGTAATTTGCCCAATTTGCATGCTTACTTTATTTTGTAATACTGGATAAATTATTATTGCCTGAAGTATGAGTCCACATCAAGGCTGTTAGCATTAGCACAAATATGTTTATCTTGCACAACAGAAAAAACTGGAGTACTGTACTCTTTCCCCCAACAATGTCAAGAAAGATGAATTTGCTTTGTTCTCTCCTTATTATTTATAGTTTACATCACTTTAGGAGAATTTATAACTTTTTCAGCAAGTTTATTAAGCAGAATGCCATGGTACAGTATTAAAGTGAGTTTCCAAGCAAAGTGGATTTCTGTCACTATTTTGTTAGTGTTAAGCTCCATTTACATCTATAAGTGAACTGTCATACAATGTGGAAAATACTGCATACTGCACAATTTACCTCATTTAGAACTATGGTGAACAGACCTGTCTCTAAATTCACTATATCCATTATTCTATATATTCATTCATTTTGCTCATCATCCTTGTGACGACTTAGTACTCTTCAGTACTACTTGCTTCTGATCGCATGACTTTCAGGAAACAGAAGGGAAAAGTTGCCCTTGATTTTAAAAGGATGAGGATAAAACCTTTATGTAGCTTAATCGTGCAGTGTTATTCCCGTCTGAAAACTCTAGTAAGCTCTTTGCCTTGACCTACCAAAGGGCTGTTATTGAAGTACAAGAATATGATAATTATCCATTCATATGTATTGAAATTCATGTAGCAGTGGATGCCACCTGATTAACTGCTTTGTAATATTACAAAATCACCACATTAGTATGTATTTGAATACATATGCTACTGTGTTTATTTAATAAAACTTAGTCCAAAGTCCAAACATGTATATGAATTTAATGTGCTCAGTATTAGCATGATTGTGATAAGTTTTTCTGTCTGTTTTGATATTAAATTCACACTACATTGTGGTTTGTGAACTTGCATTTTGTGTAGTATGCTTTGTCTCAATTAACAAAGTTAAACATTGAAACTTTTCAAATTTCCACTTCGCATGATGTATACTGTAATGTAATGCTAAGAGTGTCTGGGCTACAAAATGTTTAGGAATATTGTTATTTATGTACCCAAACAAAGTTTCATCGTATTAATTATGCAAAAGGAAAATTGCATTGAACATTGCAATCTCTTTCTGAAAGAAATTTCAAGAAATTTATGAAAACAACTTAGAAAGCTGCTTTAAAGCAACTGACTGTATGTACAAAATTATACCTCCCGGTAATGAATAAACCAAGTGGCCTAATACATTGTTAACAGAGTTGATTGTAGTAAAACAGCATGAGTATCAGAACAAG
>JAIPMN010003438.1:17886-31645 GCA_020650975.1 Apostichopus californicus | reverse complement strand
GGTGGAGTGTTTCCACAATGTTGTGGAATATTTAACACAAATAAATAGCTTTAAACAGAGCAGATTCTGCCAAGTCATATGTCGCACAGACACTTGTTGCTGCCTCATTGCTTTTAGAAGTAAGCTGGTACTTAATTGTGTTCTTCTTATTTTACAGACGAGTGAAATAAGGTGAACATCATAGAAACCTTTTGTATGTGTTTCATATCACAATGTGGTATATGACTTGTAAGAAGGGGATGGACTCAGTATTCCAGTCTCTAAGCTTTCCAGTCTCTAAGCCTTCCAGTCTCTAAGTATTCCAGTCTCTAAGCATTCCAGTCTCTAAGTATTCCAGTCTCTAAGCATTCCAGTCTCTAAGTATTCCAGTCTCTAAGTATTCCAGTCTCTAAGTATTCCAGTCTATAAGCTTTCCAGTATCTAAGCATTCCAGTCTCTAAGCATTCCAGTCTCTAAGCATTCCAGTCTCTAAGTATAACAGTCTCTAAGTATTCCAGTCTCTAAGCATTCCAGTCCCTAAGTATTCCAGTCTATAAGTTTTCCAGTCTCTAAGTATTCCAGTCTCTAAGTATTCCAGTCTCTAAGTATTCCAGTCTCTAAGCATTCCAGTCTCTAAGCATTCCAGTCTCTAAGTATTCCAGTCTCTAAGTATTCCAGTCTCTAAGCATTCCGGTCTCAAAGCATTCCAGTCTCTAAGCATTCCAGTCTCTAAGCATTCCAGTCTCTAAGTATTCCAGTCTATAAGTATTCCAGTCTCTAAGTATTCCAGTCTATAAGTATTCCAGTCTCTAAGCATTCCAGTCTAAGTATTCCAGTCTCTAAGCATTCCAGTCTCTAAGTATTCCAGTCTCTAAGCTTTCCAGTCTCTAAGTTTTCCAGTCTCTAAGCTTTTCAGTCACTCAGCATTCCAGTCTAAGCATTCCAGTCTCTAAGTATTCCAGTATCTAAGCTTTCCAGTCTCTAAGTATTCCAGTCTCTCCCTGTCTTGCCTCCTCCCACTTTCACTTTTCCAGCGGTTGAAGTTGGGATATGTTGAGTAGATGATGGGCAAAGAAATAAAGGACCTCTGTGCAGACTGTGCTTGATATTTTTTGAAAAGTTGTCAATATTTGGCTGTGTTGTTTGGTTGTTTAGACATTGTGCAGTTTATAAAGCCAGGAATTTTTTTGGAGGTGTGTGCTGTACTTTCACCCTTTTGCTAAACATTTCCCTTGATACATATTAAAGCCTTCTGAGTTTAAAACAATTAGTAACAAAATAACCAACAACAAAGAGAGTACAGTGAAGGTAACCTTCGTGCATAAGTAAGAGTGCAGGGATATTTCTATGCGAGTAGGAGCTTCTTTCATTTCTGAATGAAAACAGAAAGACAACATCAGTCAGTCCAGCTATTTGTCGATTAAACAGTCGTTTCTGTTTTCCGTACGAGCTTTTCAGTTGTCCGGTTTTGTTAGAAAGTAATTAAATGGTGAATGGTTATCATGATTAATGGTTGAATTATTAATCATATGGAGATGCACATTTGCTGTGAGTTGAACATAATTAATAACATGTTTAATAGGTTCTGTGTCAGGGAAGCAGAGCTGTACTGTGGCAGCTGTAATATCCCCTGCTGGAGCAGTGGGGCTGAATGGATCAGTATCTAACAAATGGAGATCATCTCTGCAGATGAGCTGGGCCTTTTGTGTGAAACTGCACTGTAGCACAAAAGATTATATCCTTAGTATGTACTGGAGCGCCCTCAACATCCCACTTTTGACACAGCTGTCTGTGCCTATAATCTTTGCCATCGGTTAATTGAGTCGAAAACAAATGTCGAGTCCGTCAAATTTGACAAACCACTTAATATTATGAAAGCTTTTTGTGATGTCATCATCGTGGTGTTGATCTTCAAAGGATTTAATGTTCCTTTGATATTTCGTTCTGTTAAAATCGATTTAATGGAAGTCTAAGATATTTTCTATTGGAGTATATGTGGATTTTCTTTATAATATTATATATACATTTATATATATATGTATATTTATATATTTATTTTCATGGCGCTTAAGGTATATATATATATATATATATATATACTAGATTTCCAAAATGCTCTGAGTGGATCAAAGAAAAAAATACATGAGATTGTATGCTGAGTTCAGGCATTTTTGGAAATTTCTATACAAATATAGAGTCTGCAGTGGCAGAGCGTCCATACAGTCAGGGGGGGCGGATGTCCCCCTGACGGACTCAAATGGACTGCTGACGCCCTTTTAGGCTTTTTATCACTATTTACTTATTCGCGATTATTGACTTTTTTATTGCGCTCTCATCTACCTATTGACATTTGTCACATTTTTTTGGTGTAATTTTCTGACAAAATGCTCTAACGGCGGTCTTTAATTTATCAGCTATTTATTCTTCGTTTATCTGCAAATTAGCAACGCCCGGAAAGGGTCATTTCAGGCGATCTAGGGAGTATCTTTACTCAAACAATTTCTGTACGCTCCGCGCCAACCTGTGGTGGAGCTCCGCTTAGATAGTGTCAAAAGCGCCCCTACAGACCATTCTCGCGCCCCCTGACCAATACCCCTAGCGCCACCACTGAGAGTCTGTCGATCTCCATGGAACTCAAATCTGCTCTGTAAAGATAGTTGGTTTACAATTGAGTCAATATTAATGAATACCTTTTATGGTTTTTCTTTCCGTCTAGGGATATCGTTGCTGCCTCTCATCTTCAGCCCTTGGAGAAGAAAGACAAAATAAGTGAAAGTAAACTACAGCAACCTTGGAACACATTGGCTACCTCTGACACCAAGAAACAAGAACTTAGACTCACCCGAGACACTGAAGAGGTGAGGCATGGGGGAGAGAGTAGCATACGACACAGGGGGTACAAAAAAAAGGGAGGAGAATGGGAGAAGGGGTATGGGAGAAGGGGTATGGGAGAATTGGTGTGGGAGAGAAGGTGATAGGGTGGATTTTGAAGGAGGTGGTTGAAGGGAAGGAGTCGGGGAGGGAGGTAAACTGATGAAGAAAGCAGAGGAAGAGGCAAAGGAGATGGATGTGAGAATCGTGGGGTGAGGGAGGAGACATTGGCGAGGAGAGAGGGGGTTAGAAGGGGGAAAGGAGAGGGGGAAGGGAGATGTATGTGAGCATTGTGGGGTGAGGGAGGAGACATTGGCGACAAAAAGAGAAGGGGGAAAGGAGAGGGGGAAGAAGAAGGGGAAGGAGAATGGGGATAGGTACATTGGATAATTTGTGTTTAGATGGGTATTTGGGGTTAATATCAGCTGTCACATCATACTCCACTCATGAAGTTAACTATTGGCCACAACGGGGCAAACTTAAACACATATGACTGGTTGTGACTGATTGTGGGTGGTCTCAGTTCCCTGACCTATTTCTTGAGTAGTTTGGGGTTTAATTAGAATAAATTTTGTGAAAATCTCTGTGGGTGGAAAATTCCCAAAGTTCTCTACAATTCTGAACGCTTATGGTCTCATATCTTGCATGGCTTTCTGATCTGTTCCCAACCTGATTTCCAGAGTTAGAAAGTAAAATATGGGTAACATATTAATAGAGCTTGTTTTGTGTGTACTTTTGGAGTGTTAAAAAATGGGGTGACGATTGAATTATAATAATCAGGCAATTAGTATTTTTACGACACTTAAGCGGCCACGAATGTGGGAGGAGCCTGCACGGGCTCATGGATTACAACCCACACGTCAGGTGGCATCCAATTCAACATAATAATTCAAATTTGGAATCTTTCCAATTTAGAAAGTCATTTCAGATGGGAAACTGTAGATTGCTCTTGGATGAAGACCCCACCTTACAATGGCCCAGCCGGGAATCGAAACCCTCGAACCTCCCGATTGCTAGGCCGCATTGCTTCAAACACCTTTATCCACTCGGCCACAGCACCGGTATTCAAACACCGGGATGTATTTTCAATAGAATTATTTTCAGTATTAGTTTTTTGTTCATCTTCTTCTCCTTTTTCTGCTATATAAAAGTTGTTTCTTTTTTCCTTTATTTCTTTTTGATAATTTCCACAGAGGTTGTCAGCGGGTAATTTACCACACAACAGCCTGGAATTCACCCGTGACTGGCGAAGGTGTCAGGACAGATATAAACTTTTAATGTCCATCGGCGGTACAAGGTTGGAGAAGGTTATGAAGAGTGATATCGGGATGGGTATTCTAGGCGAAATACTGGTTTCCCTGAATGCATCTTACGTACCCGAAGACGCTTCGGCCGTCGCCGACATTTTAGAATGTCTACCAAACTGTGGAAGGTTCTCCTTAGCGTTAGATTTTCTGAGTAGGCAGGAAAAACAGTCTGCCAAAGAACTGGTGGAGAAATTAGAGGAAAGTTGTGAAAGTTACGAAGATGAAGATGTAAAGTCGCTACGAGAAGAGATGCAAAAACTCGGCGCAATTTATCAGTTGAACTCGAAGGATGAATAATGTTGAAGCATCGTCTCGCATACTGTCATCGTATGTATACAGTACTAGGTGTTCCTGCACTGATTGGA
This sequence comes from Apostichopus californicus, assembly GCA_020650975.1. Classification (NCBI taxonomy): domain Eukaryota; kingdom Metazoa; phylum Echinodermata; class Holothuroidea; order Aspidochirotida; family Stichopodidae; genus Apostichopus; species Apostichopus californicus. The sequence continues at coordinate 27,123 of JAIPMN010003438.1, read as the reverse complement.
AGAGTAATGACATCTTTCATGGGGAAGTCCAGATGGTCAGTGTCTTGATGAGATAATCTTAGGGATGGGGGATGAGCAGGGGATTTGACAGGGGGGGGAGGGGGATGCAGGAGGGTTAATATGAAACAACCTTCTTCTGAATAAATAATTCACATCATCTTCACATGCAGTATTTTGTATGAAAGCAAGAAAAGAATGAAAACGTTTTTATAATTTGTTGTTTGGAAATAGCATTTTACTGTTCAGGCATTATATGGTCATTATATGTTGAATGATTGATATGTCTGTGTAAATCAGTGTCTTCATGTAATTGGTCACATTAAACCAAGGGTGTAGCTAGACCTCCTTATTTAAGGGAGGAACAATACCTCTGTAGAAGGGGGAGCAGGCAGAACCGTTTTTTCTTTGGCAATTTTTTATTAGGAGGTAAGGGGAGGGTGGGGGGCTACGCCACTTTAATAGAGCAGGAGCTGGTGAAGAACGTGCGACTACGGCAGATGCTGCATTCAAGTGTATCATTCATTAGAGGTAGCTGGTTTACATCATAAGACTAGTTTATCCATTGGACAATACTGACTCACAGAATTAGGATTTATTGTTTATTTCAAAGATGCCAGTATTAAAGTAAATGTGTCCAATGGAAGGTACTATGAACCTATAGCATGTTTAATACTGCAGAGCATTTGTAAGCCACGATTTCTCTGTTCTGCCAGGAGTTTATTTGTTCCTGAGTTTCGAGGAAACTTAACAGCAAGTACTACCTAGTTTGGGGGTAACTAATTCAAATCCCTCGAAGAGAGCAAAAGAGAAGTAAATTGGACAATGACCCCCCCCCCCCCCATTCATTTTTTTTTTTTTTACATTTTGTTGATATTAAGGGATACCTCCACTAAATTTCTTCCTGTGAATATCATTTAAATTTGAATTTGGGCGGCAAAGTGAAAATTAAATGCATTGCGATATATTTTGAAGCTGCTTTTAACAGTGGCAATTGTGAGTACACTTGACCGGTGTACGTTTCAGATATATTCGTATATAATTAGAACAGGCTATGGTTTGGTGAGGAAGCCAACTCTTATCCTTATGCAGTATGTTCACGGGAAAGAAGACTGGAAATTAACTTCGCTAGTTAAGTTCATGTGACCACAATGTATCCATTTTCACAACATTTAGAACATTTTCTTGCAGTAATTTTGAATATATGTTAAATTATTGCAATTTGCTAGTCTGAACAAGGACAGTTATTCACTGAATTTCAGTACACCAAGTTTTGCATCCCAAGCTATAACCATACTGTATCCCATATTCCCCAGCCTGACAAGAAGTGGGGGGGGTTGGGAGGATTGAGAGCAAGTGGCCCAGGGAGATATGGGAGAAAGGTTAAAGTATTCTCATTTCATAATAGGCTTAAAGAAACCTAAAAAAAAATTGGCCCGGTGACATGATTTTCTCACATGCCCAACCCGGTTCTCAATGTCCCTTCGTAGTGCATTAAAGTAAATCTGATCATGTCAGTATTTTGCTTCTTTTTTGTTTGTGGGCGGGGGGGGGGCAGATATTGTCAGTGATATGTATTGGGGTATACATGTAACTATATTTTACTTGGTCCTCAGGTTCAAATAATTGTAATAACTTATGTTTCAATAAGACAAATGGTGTGTATTCATAGTATATATCTTGCATATGTGTCATATTGGCTTAACACTTCTGGAAAAGTTTTTTTTTTTTGTGGAATCTTAAGCAAACAGAGAAATAGTTTGATTGTTATTTATCATTCCTAAGAGAACCATTAATACATTCACTGCCACAAGAAGCCTTAATGTGGTAATATTATAAAATAACTCATAATGTACTATATTTCAATGGAAGTGAATAGATTTATAAATTTCAGTACCAATTTCCACATGTTTATCTTATTTATATTTCTGGATTTAACACATATATATATGTACCAGGGACAGATCCAGGTCCTGGGGTTGTTATAAACTGACTCCTCTGTGGTGGTCTCTGGGGGGCTTTTAGACGTGAAAAGGTGCTTTCTGAGGTATATTTAGATTATAAATTAGGTATATAATTAGGTCTGCATGAAAGGTAAAGCTGTGGGGTTGAAAAGGTGGTGGTTATAATCGATACCTCTGTCCCAACTCCTTGTCTCTCCCCCCCCCCCATCAGCCCCTCCCCTCATCAGCGCATCCCCTCATCAGCCCCTCCCCTCATCAGCCCCTCCCCTCATCAGCCCCTCCCCTCATCAGCCCCTCCCTTCATCAGCCCCTCCCCTCATCAGCCCCTCTCCTGATGGAAATTGCTGGTTGCATCACCTGCATAAAAGTTGAGTGGTAGGTATAACTTCTAAAGTGGAAACTCCACTCTTTTTCTTTAAGAGAGGGTCTTAATTTTCCTCTTTAGTTTTGATATAATGTTCCTCACATGATAAGCCTTTCATGTTGTTGATGATTGATAATTCCTGCAATGCTATCAACACTAAAGTCGACTAGCAATATAGGTCATTAATTTGACTAGTCAAGTTTATATATTTAAATTGGAAAACAAGAATTTGGAAATTTACTGACAACTTCATGTGATAGATACTAAATAAGAAGGAAAAACTTAACATAACTAATTCAAATAGATTAGTTACTTATTCATTAAACATTCAGTTGGTCAAACATATCTTGAAAGGTGCCCGAGTTGGATGATGTGTCAACCCGTCTATTTGCTGATGATTTTCTCTTGATAAATGTTCTCTTAACTAGCTTTAAGTTGTGGTTTACGTCCAAAACACTTACTTTACATGTTGGTAAATACCGACTACACTATTTACCATGCCAGTAATAAGAACCATGCTTGCTGTGAGAACTTCATTTTCGATCGAATTGAAATGAATAAATCATCTAGTATAATATTTTTAGGTTTAATTTATTGATGAACACCTATCCTGACTGCATCAAGTGAATGACCTTTGTCACTCTCTGGTTAAAGTACACTGGTATGTTTTCTCGCATTAAGGATATCTAGTACTCATCATAGTTTGTGCAGCTACACCAGTTTCTTATCATTTTGTCATGTATTACCGTAAAGCATTTGTAAAATAAATTTGATTTATTTCAATCTACATTTTGAGTTAATACTCGCAAAATTTGATATAAACTTACGACCAGACACAAAGATATCAACTTAAGAGAAATAGTGGCGCTAGATAAAAATTCAAAGTTACAATGTTTTAATCAGCGTGCTATGACTGCGCTATGGTTTTATTACAGCGCCATCATTCATAACGGGATTAAGCGTTAAAGGAGACACTTCTTTTTTCCATCTCTTTCATGAGTGATTGACTTTTATACAAATAGACATGATAATTTAGTGAGTTCTTTAGTATTACAATATGTGTTTTTGATATGATTTTTTCAAGTTTCGAGAACAATCGCGATATTTTTAGAATCATCGAAAATGACGCTAAGGAGATGGCGACCGTTAAAGTTACACCAGAGAAAAATTGCGATATTTTAAATCTTCGAAAACTGATGCGGAACAGAGATGGAGCCCTTTTAAGGTTACAGCAGACTATAAAAGTGGAAAATGAGGTTATTTTCCGTTTAAAAGATTGACTAATTTGGATATGAAATTTTGGATATGAAATTTTGTATATGAAATTTTGGAAATGAAATTTGTATATGAAATTTTAATGTCATTATATAATCATTTGAGGCGAAAAATCAATAAAACTGCACTTTTAACATCAGAGATATGTGTTTCTGATCTGTGTTAATTCATCATAAACATCTCCACTGAAATGTGAGAATCGTGAATTTTCGTCCAAATTTGATCATTTTGTAAGGCTTATTCCCTTATGATTTAGTCAAATTTCGAGCAAAATTGCGATATTTTTAGAATTTTCGAAAACTGATGCGGAACAGAGATGGCGCCCTTTTAAGGTGACATCAGACTATAATAGTGCAAAATTAGGTCTATTTCCGTTAAAAAGATTGACTAATTTGGATATGAAATTTTAATTTCATAATATAATAACTTGAGGCGAAAACTTCACTTTTAATATCGGATTGATGTGTTTCTGATCTGTATTAATCCATCATCAACATCTCCACTGAAATGTGAAAAACGTGAATTTTCGTCCAAATTTGATAATTTTGTAAGGCCTTGTAAGGCCCTTGTAAGGCCCTTGTAAGGCCTTGTAAGGCCCTTATGATTTTGTCAAATTTCGAGCAAAATTGCGATATTTTTAAACTCTTCAAAAGCTGATGCGGAACAGAGATGGCGCCCTTTTAAGGTTACATCAGACTATAATAATGCAAAATTAGGTTATTTTCCGTTTAAATGATTCACTAATTTGAATATGAAACTTTAATGTCATAATATAATAATTTGAGGCGAAAAATCAACTATAACTTCACTTTAACATCAGAGATATGTGTTTCTGATCTGTTATAATTCATCATAAACATTTCCACTGAAATCTGAGAATCGTGAATTTTCGTCCAAAGTTGATAATTTTGTAAGGCTATACCCTTATGATTTTGTCAAATTTAGATCAAAATTGCGATATTTTAAGAATCTTCGAAAACCGATGCGGAAGAGAGATGGCGCCCTTTTAAGGTGACATCAGACTATAATAGTGCAAAATTAGGTTATTTTCCGTTTAAAAGATTGACTAATTTCGATATGAAATTTTAATGTCATAATATAGTAATTTGAGGCGAAAAATCAACTAAAACTTCATTTTAACATCAGAGATATGTGTTTCTGATCTGTAATAATTCATCATAAACATCTCCACTGAAATGTGAAAAACGTGAATTTTCGTCCAATATTGATAAATTTGTAAGGCTATACCTTTATGAATTTTTCAAAATTTCGAGCCAAATTGCGATATTTTTAGAATCTTCGAAAACTGATGCGGAAGAGAGATGGCGCCCTTTTAAGGTGACATCAGACTATAATAGTGCAAAATTAGGTGATTTTCCGTTTAAAAGATTGACTAATTTGGATATGAAATTTTAATGTCATAATACAATCATTTGAGGCGAAAAATCAACTAAAACTTCACTTTAACATCAGAGATATGTGTTTCTGATCTGTCTTAATTCATCATAAACATCTAGACTGAAATGTGAGAACCGTGAATTTTCGTCCAAATTTAATAATTTTGTAAGGCTATACCCTTACGATTTTTTCAAATTTCGAGCAAAATTGCGATATTTTTAGAATCTTCGAAAACTGATCCGGAACAGAGATGGCGCCCTTTAAGGTTACAGCAGACTATAATACTGCAAAATTAGATTATTTTCAGGTTAAAATATTGACCAATTTGGATATGAGAATTTTTATGTCATAATATCATCATTTGAGGCGCAAATTCAACTAAAACTCCACTTTAACATCAGAGATATGTGTTTCTGATCTGTATTAATATATCATTAACATCTGGACTGAAATGTGAAAACCGTGAATTTTCGTCCAAATTTGATAATTTTGTAAGGCTATACCCTTACGATTATTTTCAAATTTCGAACAAAATTGCGATATGTTTAGAATCTTCGAAAACTGATCCAGAACAGAGATGGCGCCCTTTAAAGTTACAGCAGACTATAATACTGCCAAATTAGATTATTTTCCAATTAAAATATTGACCAATTTGGATATGAGAATTTTTATGTCATGATATAAAAATTTGAGGCGAAAATCAACTAAAACTTCACTTTAACATCAGAGATATGTGTTTCTGATCAATATTAATTCATCATAAACATCTCGACTGAAATCTGAGAACCGTGAATTTTCGTCCAAATTTAATCATTTTGTAAGGCTATACCCTTACGATTTTTTCAAATTTCGAGCAAAATTGCGATATGTTTAGAATCATCGAAAACTGATCCGGAACAGAGATGGCGCCCTGTTAAGGTTACATCAGACTATAGTAGTGCAAAATTAGATTATTTTCCGTTTAAAAGATTGACTAATCTGGATATGAAATTTTAATGTCATAATATAATAATTTAAGGCGAAAAATCAACTAAAACTTCACTTTTACATCAGAGATATGTGTTTTCTGATCTGTATTAATATATCATAAACATCTCCACTGAAATGTGAGAACCGTGAATTTTCGTCCAAATTTGATCATTTTGTAAGGCTATACCCTTACGATTTTTTCAAATTTCGAGCAAAATTGCGATATTTTTAGAATCTTCGAAAACTGATCCAGAACAGAGATGGCGCCCTTTTAAGGTGACATCAGACTATAATAGTGCAAAATTAGGTCTATTTCCGTTAAAAAGATTGACTAATTTGGATATGAAATTTTAATTTTCATAATATAATAATTTGAGGCGAAAACTTCACTTTTAATATCGGATAGATGTGTTTCTGATCTGTATTAATCCATCATAAACATCTCCACTGAAATGTGAGAAACGTGAATTTTCGTCCAAATTTGATCATTTTGTAAGGCTATATATACCCTTATGATTTTGTCAAATTTCGAGCAAAATTGTGATATTTTTAAATCTTCAAAAACTGATGCGGAACAGAGATGGCGCCCTTTTAAGGTTACATCAGACTATAATAGTGCAAAATTAGGTGATTTTCCGTTTAAAAGATTGACTAATTTGGATATGAAATTTTAATGTCATAATATAATATTTAAGGCGAAAAATCAACTAAAACTTCACTTTAACATCAGAGATATGTATTTCTGATCTGTATTAATTCATCATAAACATCTCGACTGAAATATGAGAACCGTGAATTTCTCGTCCAAATTTGATAATTTTGTAAGTTTGTAAGTTTGTAAGTAAATTTGATTTTTTCAAATTTCGAGCAAATTTGCGATATTTTTATAATCTTCGAAAACTGATGCGGAACAGAGATGGCGCCCTTTTAAGGTTACATCAGACTATAATAGTGCAAAATTTGGTCATTTTCGATAAAAAGATTGAAAGTTTAATGTCATAATATAATAATTTGAGGCGAAAAGTCAGCTAAAACTTCACTTTAACATCAGAGATATGTGTTTCTGATCTGTATTAATTCATTATAAACATGTCCACTGAAATGTGAGAACCGCGAATTTTCGTCCAAATTTGATCATTTTGTAAGGCTATACCCTTATGATTTTTTTCAAATTTCGAGCAAAAGTGCGATATTTTTATAATCTTCGAAAACTGATGCGGACAAGAGATGGCGCCCTTTTAAGGTTACATCAGACTATATAATAGTGCAAAAGTAGGTTATTTTCCGTTTAAAAGATTGACTAATTTGGATATGAAATTTTAATGTCATAATATAATAATTTGAGGCGAAAAGTCAACTAAAACTTCACTTTAACATCAGAGATATGTATTTCTGATCTGTATTAATGCATCATAAACATCTCCACTGAAATGTGAGAACCGTGAATTTTCGTCCAAATTTGATAATTTTGTAAGGCTATACCCTTATGTTTTCGAAAACTGATGCGGAGCAGAGATGGCACCCGTTAAGGTTACATCAGACTATAATAGTGCAAAATTAGGTTATTGCTATTGGTTCTTTAAAAAAACAATGATATATAAAACAAAAAAATCGGCCCAAGTATGGACTCTTTGTAGAACTTCATTTAAATGCAAATATGTATTGTAGTGCACGTGGAGGTACGATTTGGTAGGCTACCAAAATTGATAGGAAACTTTCAGTTTAAATGAAACGGGATTGTTCACAGATATGGCTTAACGTTAGGCTACAGTTTCGTTTTAAATTATATAATTACTGTTATCGGATCGGTTTCGGTCGATATCGTTTTTATTTTTGAATATCGGTTATCGGCCAAACCAATAGATACAATATCAGTACAACCAGGGACGTCGCTAGAGGGGGGATGGGGGGTGACCCCGAATATTGGTAAAAATGACGATAGTTGGAAAATTTGAGTGTGACAGTCGGAATTTCCGACTGTCGGAATTTCCGACTGTCGCCAGCTTCAATTCGGAATTTCCGACTGTCGCACTCTAATTTTTCTGACTGTTGCACTCTTATTTTCATATGTTCTTGTAATTTGTGAGTGACATAAAATTTTCGATCAAAATTGACCTTTAATCAGTCATATTTACCACGTTTTCCTCGTCACATTGAGAAATTGTATCTCGCGATCCTTATACTCCACCATACAAAACTTCGTATGATTTTGAATACTCTAAAAAAAAATACAACGTTCGCCAGTTTCAATTCGGATAATTTATGTATTAATTTTGCTATTGGGTGGGTCGACCCTGTTCGCTAGCTTCAAGTAAGTTCAGGATATACCAGGGACGCAGCCAGGGGGAGCAGGGCAGCGACTGCTCCCCCCCCCCCTTTGAGTGTCGAAAAAATGTTTAAAAAATGTTGTTTTTTTAGCATGGTATTTTGTCAGTGCTCTTTTGATCTTGAATACTCGTCAGCTCCGTTAACTCGATTATAATCGTAATAACATTCAGGCCTACTGATTCAACTACTGTACTTACTTAGTTTGGCAGATGCAATTAGCTAAATTTAGCCTATATCAAACCTATACAGTTGGCCACTGCATAATAAAATACATACTGCCTACCTAACCGCACTCGATGGAGTGTCACGAACCGTATGCACAACAACGACGACAACGTGCGTTCTCATCCTTTCTATGATTCTTCCTAAGTTGTTGCACGAATAGCACGTTATGAAGCTAAGCTAGCAATCGTACGTGATACGCACTTCCTATAAATAATTATTACACTGCTAATACACGGCGATAACGATTTTTTTTTTAGGCCACTGCAAATCTGGCTGTCTTACAATATATGAAAGTTTATATTGTCCATCAGTTAAGTTCGTCAAATGTATTAAAGTCCAGACATTGGACAATAAACAAGAATCATCCTTCTGGAAAAATTGTAAAAGAGCACTATGTTTGTCTTTCTGATATATTACGTAAAAGAACATGTAAAAGAATTCAAACAGGAAACAAAATCTGTTGATAATATGATCATATGATAATGATGAAACTGGCAACAAATTGCACCAGATCGCATCTAAGGACCTTCATTTGTTCAAAAGTATCTCAAGGGGAGGGGGACACTCCCTCCCCTTAGACCCCTCCCCCATATCAATCGCAAAAAGTACTCCCCCTCTCAAATTCCTGGCTACTTCGTTGGGATATACATTGTCTCTATGGTATACAATTAAAACACTCAATGCTAATCTACGGAAGTTTAAAAGTGCCATCAACAT
>JAIPMN010003437.1:1504-39375 GCA_020650975.1 Apostichopus californicus | reverse complement strand
TGGGTTTGTGGGTGGGTTATGTATTTGATATGTTTTAATTGTTTTTCTATCCTTGTTTTTTTCAGATGCAGAATAAGATGGATTAAGACGCAGGACGACGACAACATAAAAAGGTGATGACGGTGGAAGGTGGATGCAGACAGAAGGAGGTGGAATAAGACGCTGGACGATGCCACCAGAAGAAGAGGGGGGTGTCCCTGGGTTAGTGGGTGGGCAATGTATTTGATATGTTTAACTGTTTTTCTATCCTTGTTTTTCAGATGTAGAAGAAGATGGATTAAGACGCTGGACGATGCCACCAGAAGAAGGGGGGTATCCCTGGGTTATTGAGTGGGCTATTTATTTGATATGCTTTAACTATTTTTCTATCCTTGTTTATGCAGATGTAGAAGAAGATGGATGAAGACGCTGGACGATGCCACCAGAAGAAGAGGGGGGGTTTCCTGGGTTTGTGGGTGGGTTATGTATTTGATATGTTTTAATTGTTTTTCTATCCTTGTTTTTTTCAGATGCAGAATAAGATGGATTAAGACGCAGGACGACGACAACATAAGAAGGATGATGACGGTGGAAGGTGGATGAAGACAGAAGGAGGTGGAATAAGACGCTGGACGATGCCACCAGAAGAAGAGGGGGGTTCCCTGGGTTTGTGGGTGGGTTATGTATTTGAAACATTCTAATTGTTTTTCTATCTTTGTTTTTTCAGATGCAGAAGAAAATGGATTAAGACGATGGACGATGCCACCAGAAGAAGATGAGGGGGGGGGGGGTTCCCTGAGTTAGTAGGTTGTCTGGTTGTCTCATTGTCTCATTGTCTGATTGTCTGATTGTCGGGTTGTCTGATTGTATGATCGGCTGCGTGTTTGATTGGCAGCGTGTTTGATTGGCAGCTTGTCTGATTGTCTGCGTGTCTGCTTGTCTGATTGCCTGACTGGCTGCGTGTCTGATTGTCTGACTGGCTGCGTGTCTGATTGTCTGACTGGCTGCGTGTCTGATTTGATGCGTGCCTGATTGGATGCGTGTCTGATTGGATGCATGCATGATTGTCTGCGTGCATGATTGTCTGCGTGCATGATTATCTGTCTGGCTGCAGCGTGTCTGATTGTTTAACTGGCCCATGTATGTTTGCCTTACTGGCTGCGTGTCTGATTGTCTGACTGGCTGCGTGTATGTTGTTTGACTGGATGCGTGTATGATTGTCTGACTGGGTGCGTGTATGATTGTCTGTCTGGCTGCGTGTTTGATTGTTTAACTGGCCCCATGTATGTTTGTCTTACTGGGTGTGTGTCTGACTGGCTGCATGTCTGCGTGTCTAATTGTCTGACTGACTGCGTGTCTGTTTGTTTGACTGGATGCGTGTATGATGGTCTGACTGGCTGCGGGTATGATTGTCTGACTGGCTGCGTGTATGATTGTCTGACTGGGTGCGTGTATTGTTATCTGACTGGCTGAGTGTCTGATTGGATGCGAGCCTTATTGGATGCGTGTATGATTGTCTGCTTGTCTGATTGTCTGCTTGTCTACGTGTCTGATTATATGAATGGCTGCGTGTATGACTGGTCGTATGTCTGGTTGGATGCGTGTCTGATTGGATGCGTGACTGATTGTCTGTTTGCCTGATTGTCTGTTTGTCTGATTGTCTGAATGGCTGCGGGTCTGATTGTCTGACTGCTTGCGTGTCTGGTTGTCTGACTGGCTGCGTGTCGATTGTCTGACTGGCTGCATGGCTGATTGTCTGACTGTCTGATTGTCTGATTAGCTGCGTGTCTGATTGTATGTGTGCATGATTGTCAGCGTGTCTGAATGTCGTGTATGATTGTCTGACTGGCTGAGTGTCTAATTGTTTAACTGGCCTCATGTATTTTCGTCTCACTGGCTGCGTGTCTGATTGTCTGACTGGCTGCGTGTCTGATTGTCTGCAAGCCTAATTGTCTGACTGGCTGTGTGTCTGTTTGTTTGACTGGATGTGTGTATGATGGTCTGACTGGCTGCGTGTCTGATTTATGACTGTGTGCATGTATGATTGTCTGACTGGCAGCGTGTCTGATTGCTGCGTTCCTGATTGGATGCCAGCCTAATTTGATGCGTGTATGATTGTCTGCTTGTCTACGTGCATGATTGTATGACTGTCTGCCTATCTGATTGTTTCACTGGCTGCGTGTATGAATGTCTGCGTGTATGATTGTCTGACTGGCTGTGTGTATGATTCTCTGCTTGAATGAATCTCTGCGCCACTGACTGTCTGCTTGTCTGCTTGTGTGCTTGTATTGGCGTGTCTGATTGTCTAATTGTCTGCGTGTCTGATTGACTAAGTGTACGATTGTCTGCTTGTCTGATTTTCTGTCTGGCTGCGTGCCTGGTTGTCTGACTGGTTGTGTGTCTGGTTGTCTGACTGGTTGTGTGTCTGGTTGTCTGACCGGCTGCATGTATATGTGTGTCTGACTGGCTGCGTGTCTGATTGTATGACTGGCTGCGTGACTGATTGTGTGACTGGCTGCGTGTCTGATTGTCTGACTGGATGTGTGTCCGATTGTCTGACTGTCTGCGTGACTGATTTTCTGTGGTTCTGGTTGTCTACGTGTCTGATTATGTGATTGTCTAACTGGCTGCGTGTATGATTGTCTGACTGGGTGCTTGTATGATTATCTGACTGGATGCGTGTATGATTGTCTGACTGGCTGTGTGTCTGATTGTCTGACTGACTGACTGACTGTGTATGAATGGCTGCCTAGCTATCTGATTGTTCCACTGGCTACGCGTATGAATGTCTGCGTGCCTAATTTTCTGACTGGCTGCGCATCTGATTGTTTGACTGGATGCGTGTATGATTGTCTGACTGGCTGGGTGTATGAATGTCTGCGTGCCTAATTGTCTGACTGGCTGCGTGTCTGGTTGTTTGACTGGATGCGTGTATGATGGGTTAACTGTGTGCGTGTATGATTGTCTGCGTGCCTAATTGGATGCGAGCCTGATTGAATGCGTGTATGATTGTCTGCTTGTCTACGTCCTGATTGTATGACTGCCTGCCTGTGGATTGTTTCAATGGCTGCGTGTATGAATGTCTGACTAGTTGTGTGTCTGGTTATCTGCGTGTCTGATTGTCTACGTGTCTGATTGTCTGCTTGTCTGATTGCCTGATTGTCTGATTGTCTGATTGTCTGATTTTAAGGCTGGCTGCGTGTCTGATTGTCTGACTGGCTGCGTGTCTGATTGTCTGACTGGCTGCGTGTCTGATTTGATGCGTGCCTGATTGGATGCGTGTCTGATTGGATGCATGCATGATTGTCTGCGTGCATGATTGTCTGCGTGCAGCGTGTCTGATTGTTTAACTGGTCCATGTATGTTTGCCTTACTGGCTGCGTGTCTGATTGTCTGACTGGCTGCGTGTATGTTGTTTGACTGGATGCGTGTATGATTGTCTGACTGGGTGCGTGTATGATTGTCTGTCTGGCTGCGTGTTTGATTGTTTAACTGGCCCCATGTATGTTTGTCTTACTGGGTGTGTGTCTGACTGGCTGCGTGCCTAATTGTCTGACTGGCTGCGTGTCGATTGTCTGACTGGCTGCATGGCTGACTGTCTGACTGGTTGCGTGCATGACTGGCTGTGTGTCTGATTAGCTGCGTGTCTGATTGTCTGTGTTCATGATTGTCAGCGTGTCTGAAGATCATGTATGATTGTCTGACTGGCTGAGTGTCTGATTGTTTAACTGGCCTCATGTATGTTTGTCTTAATGGCTGCGTGTCTGATTGTCTAACTGGCTGCGTGTCTGATTGTCTGCGTGCCTAATTGTCTGACTGGCTGTGTGTCTGTTTGTTTGACTGGATGCGTGTATGATTGTCTGACTGGGTGCGTGTATGATCGTGTGTCTGGCTACTTGTCTGATTGTTCAACTGGCCTCATGTATGTTTATCTTAATGGCTGCGTGTCTGATTGTCTGACTGGCTGCGTGTCTGATTGTCTGCGTGCCTAATTGTCTGTCTGGCTGTGTGTCTGTTTGTTTGACTGGATGCGTGTGTGATTGTCTGACTGGCTGCGTGTATGGTTATCTGACTGGCTGCGTGTCTGATTGGATGCGAGCCTTATTGGATGCGTGTATGATTGTATGCTTGTCTACGTGCCTGATTGTATGAATGGCTGCGTGTATGACTGGTCGTGTGTCTGATTGGATGCGTGTCTGATTGTCTGCGTGACTGATAGGCTGCGTATATGAATGGATGCATTTATGTTTGTCTGCGTGTCTGATTGTCTGTTTGTCTGATTGTCTTTTTGCCTGATTGTCTGTTTGTCTGATTTTATGACTGGCTGCGAGTCTGATTGTCTGACTGGTTGCGTGTCTGATTGTTTACCTGGGCCCATGTATGTTTGTCTTTCTGGCTGCGTGCCTGACTGGCTGCGTGTCTGATTGTCTGCGTGCCTAATTGTCTGACTGGATGCGTGTCTGTTTGTTTGACTGGATGCGTGTCTAATTGTCAGCGTGTCTGAATGTCATGTATGATTGTCTGACTTGATGAGTGTCTGTTTGTTTAACTGGCCTCATGTATGTTTGTCTTACTTGCTGCGTGTCTGATTGTCTAACTGGCTGCGTGTCTGATTGTCTGCGTGCCTAATTGTCTGACTGGCTGCGTGACTCATTTTCTGTGGTTCTAGTTGTCTACGTGTCTGATTATGTGATTGTCCAACTGGCTGCGTATCTGTTTGTCTGGCTGGCTGCTTGTCTGATTGTCTGACTGGCTGCGTGGCTGATTGGTTGCGTGCGTGATAGGCTGCGTGTATGAATGGCTGCGTTTATGATGGTCTGCTTGTCTTTATGTCTGCACGTCTAATTGTTTGCATTTCTGATTCTCTGACTGACTGTCTGCTTGTGTTCTTGTCTGTCGGCGTGTATGATTGTCTAATTGTCTGATTGTCTGATTTTCTGACTGGCTGCATGTCTGATTGTTTCAGTGTTTGCGAGTTTGATTGTCTGACTGGCTGCGTGTCTGATTGTCTGACTGGCTGCGGGTCTGATTTGATGCGTGCCTGATTGGATGCGTGTCTGATTAGATGCGTGTCTGATTAGATGCGTACATGATTGTCTGCGTGCATGATTGTCTGCGTGCATGATTGTCTGACTGGCTGCGTGTCTGTTTGTTTGACTGGATGCGTGTATGATTGTCTTTATGTCTGCAAGTCTAATTGTTTGCATTTCTGATTCTCTGATTGACTGACTGTCTGCTTGTGTGCGTGTCTGTCGGCGTGTATGATTGTCTGATTGTCTAAGTGTACGATTGTCTGATTTTCTGACTGGTTGCGAGTCTGATTGTCTGACTAGCTGCGTGTCTGATTGGCTGTGTATCTGTTTGTCTTGCCGCCTGCGTGTCTGATTGTCTGACTGGCTGCGTGACTGATTTTCTGCGTTTCTAGTTGTCTACGTGTCTGATTATGTGATTGTCCAACTGGCTGCGTATCTGATTGTCTGACTGGCTGCGTTTCAGATTGTCTGACTGGCTGCGTGGCTGATTTTTTGCTTTTCTGGTTGTCTACGTGTCTGATTATGTGATTGTCCGACTGACTGCGTATCTGATTGTCTGATTGTCTGACTGGCTGCGTATCTGATGGTCTGAAGGTCTGATTATGTGATTGTCCTACTGGCTGCGTATCTGATTGTCTGACTGGCTGACTGGTTGCGGGTCTGATTGTCCGACTGGCTGACTGGCTGCGTGTCCGATTGTCTGACTGTAACGCTGATTGTCTGAATATATACGTGTCTGATTGTATGATTATCTGCGTGTCTGATTGTATGATTATCTGCGTGTCTGATTGTCTGTTTATCTACGTGTCTGATTGTCTGATTATCTGCGAGTCAGATTATCTGCTTGTCTAATTGATCTGATTTTCTGCGCGTCTGATTGATCTGATTTTCTGCGCGTCTGATTGTCTACGCGTCTGCTTGTCTGCGCGTCTGAATGTCTGCGCGTCTGATTGTATGCTTGTCTGTGTGTCTGCATGTCTGCGTGTCCGATTTTCCGATTGTCTGATTGTCTAATTGGCTGCGTGCCTGATTGTCTGCGTGTATGATTGTCTCATTGTCTGATTGTCTCATTTTTTGTGCGTCAGATTTATCCGATTGATCATTTAAGACAGCTTATAAACAAGAATAAATTGTTACTTGTGAATGAGGTACGTAGGTGTGTATACAGTGTTGCGTTGCGAATCAAGCTTCCAACTGCAAAAGGTTTACAAATCCACATACAGGCTATAGACTGTCTAGGTACTGGGATGAGTGCGAGACTGGAACCAGACCAAACAGAAATAATGATGAGGGCTGTTTTCCAAATATTTGGAACACCCGATGTGTAACTTATTAAGAAGGTATCAATGGAACTAACTCCTCGCCAGGTCCTACGGGATGAAAAGAGGGCATGGGCAGGGCCTCGGGGGGCAGTTCCCCAGGCGCTCAACCATGATTTTTTTGCCATTCAAAATTAACCATGGAACTTACTACACACGTGTACAATTTGGCGGTAATATGGCGCAAAGAGCACATTTTCTATGGCGGAAAGTACCCATGGCGGAATAACACGGCCCCTGGCACAGTACAGTTGGTTGAAAGAAACACCACGGTATTCCTTTTACAGAAGTCCCAGTTGTTAATTAGTGCATAGGGTGCACTGTTTTTCTTTTTTTTTACAGGATCAGTAGGTTGAAATACTAACATTATTCATCAATTTACTTCGTTCCTTGCTTACCTGTCTCCCCACAACCTTGGCACCTAATTCTACCGTGCCTTTTAAACTTCCCTTCTCTTCTTCTTTTGACAGTTATACCAAGCTAGTTTATACGCATTCACACACCAGTAGAATCACTGTGGTCGAGTGGTACGGACTTCGGTCTGTTACACAAGATCCCGGGTTCGATTCCTACCACCGCCTGGTGAGTCCCAAATGAACGAAACCGGTCGTGAAGTGGAATTTTTCTGGTGTGTTGATCTTTATTCATTTAATAAATATATTTCCCAGCTTTTCCCGGTTTGGTTTCAAGTAGCCATATTTCCTTTCTTAACCTATACAGCGATTTTTTCCAAAGTAATGTAGCAATCGATCATACTAATAAACTTCCAATAAACTCTCAGCTATTCGGATTCTTCTATCACTCGTTTTTATGATGGCCCTGTCTAGTCAATACAACGAATGGTATTGTTTACGCAAAAATTTCGCAAAAATATGATATATAGCAATAATGTAAAATATAAATAAATGCTGTGCGGAGAAACAGATTTTGCAAATATTAGGTTTCATCTCTCACTCTCCTTTATGGTGGACGGAATATGATCTATTCCGAATTGCGCAGAAAATGTTAAGGCCATTCGGTTGCCGTGATACGGAGTCCGCCCACTTATTCATCCGTTATTCATCTCATTGTTACTTTCATGGCCAAAACCGAACCAATAGCTAGTAGAAAGCCATAGCAGAAGGATGCAGAGACAAGGGGAAGGAAGGGGGGTATGGGAGAGTGTACCACTTAGTTCTGTGTCTCTATTAATTACTTAACACGAGCGAGAAAACACCAAATTAACACGAGCCAGTAAACACCAAATTAACACGAGCCAGTAAACACCAAATTAACACGAGCGAGTAAACACCAAATTAACACGAGTTGATACTACGGTGCTAACACTAACTTCAACAAATTTATTTTACGACAAAAGCAATAACTCACAGGGACTTTCATTTTAGCTCCAGACAACCCCTTCCCACCCCCTCACTCATATAACCCTATCAATGACCTAATACTTACTGTAACGTAGGGATTATCACCAAATTAGTTTAGACTAGTTTATAGTAGTTAAATATGATTCCGTGCGTTCCGAAAAAAGAAATACATAAAACTGTTCATTGTTAATAAATGGAACTTCGTTTAAGCTGCTTATCTGACGATCCATGAAAAATGAGGTTTCACCAAGCTAATTTTGCGCAAAACGTTTCATTAAGAAATTAATGATCAAAAGAACCACAAAAATTATCCGCTGAAGACAGACTTCATTCATATGGTCTATTAGGCCACGCCTCTTGATTTAAACAAGCCAATGAGAAACGCACTATAACATTTATTAAGACCAACGAAGCTATCCTTTCTACTAGAAGAACAGCCGATCGTCGATGCGACTAGTGACAACAGTACAATGAATGTGCAAGACCTCTAGCCTATATGGTCACACATAATACTACACTTGTTATCACATATACCTTCGATCATCTTTAAAATCTCTCTGACTAGGCTAATAATATTATACTAAGACCTAGGCCCTACTTAAAGTAACAGTTTGCTCAAGTTCTAACTGACGTTCGATGAAGCTGATCGGAGAAACACTGACTTACCATCTTTATTGTATATTCACTTCAGCAATAATCTCGCTTCAAAATGCCTATGATATGAAAATATTTGACCTGTGATAAAACCTAACGCAGAGGAAGAATTAAGTCGAGAAGAAAACAACAGGTATAACTACTACAGCCTATACTACTCTCTAACAGGATTAGTGTGCGGTGGGTATGTGTAAAGTATATTACCACTATCAGAACGGAATACTGCTAATAGAGCTCAATAAATAAAGGCCGTGGATATTCTTACGACTAGTTGTAACAATTATCTATAAACTATTCTTACGACATCAGCGAATTCATGCGCAGTTAAGTAAATAAAGCAACGGCGCGTGTAGTAGGGGTAACCCTGACTCTAAATCCTAATCCAAAACCTAACCCTAACCGGAAATTATTGTTACTCATGGTTGTAAAAATAGTACTCCTGGTTGTAAAAATAGCAACTGCGCATGCGTAATCGGAAATTATTCTTATAACTCGTCGTAAGAATAGCCACTTTGATAAATAAATGACAGGTCACGATTGTGGGAGAAGCCCGCAATGGCTTATGGATAACAACTTCACGACGGGTGGCTTCCAATTCAACATTTTAAATCAAAATTTGGAATCTAAACTACAACTCGAGTAGTATATATGTATTATACACCGGTGAAACCGTCGCTGTTTAGTGTTGCATATTCATGAATAAACTCACATCTAGGCGTGGTCTAGCTCTTATAGCCTAACGAGAACCGTTTTTACTAAAATAATTACAAAAGTTTACCGCTTTTCCGCCGTTTCCGTTAGTTTGGACACTATCACTGTCATTTTCAGTCATTAAATGACATATTTCATTCATGAATAACACCGGTGATACATTGAAACAAAGAAAAGAAAAACAGCAAACATTATCTTATCTGGGTTTTTTCTTCTCTTTTCGGTACGCACGTCATCACTTTAACGTTGCTTTCTTGGTGTCAAAGTTGGAATCTGATTCGAGTGCCATTTGTCACGAAAGATTAACTCATACCACAAAATAGGTAATAAATTTCACGTTGGCTTAACTTAATACAAAAATGCAGACTTTCTTTATGATGCAAATAATAAAAAATAACAAAAAACGTAAACTTTTGAGTTATTCCCTGACAAGACAATTGGCACATAATTTATAGCACACTTATAGATAAGCAATAACGAAAATAAATGCAGGGATGTGCTCAGGAATATTTGAATGCCGGGCGGATTTGTGCGGTACTTTGATTCAAGTCCTGGTGGAGTGGTCATAGCACATCCCTGTAAATGTCAATTATACAATTAATTTGACAACACAGGTCTCTATATTTGTATCAGATTTTACGACAGCTTTACACACTAGATGGGTGTCAGTAATCGGCAGTGCCATAAAGGTTCACTTCGAAAAATAAATAAATATATAAAACTTAAGCAAATCTCCAAATACATCAATTATTTCAACACTGAGTAAAGCAAAACCTCGGTAATATATATGAGTTAAGTTTGGACTTTCCGTTGTCCTGATATGACAAAAAAAAAATTTATCCTTCAGTACTTAAACAGTACAATGTTTCTTTCTATATATAAAAAATTATATGCTTTGAGTTGACTTTTCGATATTTGGACGATTTTCTTTGGAAGGCCTTACGCTATAGTGAAGATCCTGCTAGGGTAGAAACGCTAGGTGTTCTTAGTGTTGATTTATGTACTGCTAACACAGGTCTTTTTGCAGTTTTTAAAGCAGTATAGTATGTCCTTATCTCTTTTTATTTGTTATACAAATGAGGTCAATAGGCATGGTAAATGTCAGGTAGTAATGGGCAGGCGCGTAGCGAAGAATTTGCCAAGGGAGGGGTGAAGCTTGTAGGCACACTATCTAAGCGTAGCGCCACCATGAATTGGCGTGAAGCGTACCAGAAAATTTTGGCCGAAAATGCCTCCAAGTTCGCTGGAAATGGCACTTCCCAGGACTTGTAAATTGCATCTAAGCATTTTCTATTTTGAAATTACTAGCGATATCATAAAAAAACAAAACAAATATATGCTAAAGGGGGAGGGGGAGGGGGCGGTCTCCCCCTTTGCCCCCCCTCCCCTTTGGCTACGCGCCTTGTAATGGGTTTTATCTGTCTGGAAAATCCAAGATCCAACTATTGCAGGTTTCACTCTATTCCGGACTTGGCATTTTCTTCAGTTGCAGTTTGTGTTCAACTTTGATACAATTTTGATACAATTTTGTACCGCCATACTTTACTGTCAAAGAGTAGGGTGTTCTGTCTGCTCAGTTTACAGAAAAAAATAATATAGATATATTTGTTTTGTTTTGTTTTGTTTTCTTTATTTCTTTCAGTTCACAGAAAAAAAAAAATATTCGTATTTTTTTCTTTTCTTTATATTGACTTAATTTTCTTTCTATTAATTTCTTTTTATTAATTTCAGAATAAAAAAGAATGAACATGACAAGAACAAAACAAGAACAAAACAACAAAAACAAAAACAAAACAGAAATACTTCTGATAAATACAAAACTTCTAATAACATGAAAGCAAACAAAAAATTTGAAAATAGAAAACAGGGAAGAAGTCAAACTTTGTTGGAATGTAACTAGGTGAGGGAAAAAAAACCACACTATCAAAAAAAAAGTTGTGAGGAATCATGCTAAATATGCACGAAAACAATTTAAGGTACATACCTATGTATATACAAATACATAGATATATGGAGCAGTCCCAGGATAGCTAACCTCTTGCATTATTGGCGATGGGCCATCCCTCGCAGAGGAGAACGAAACATTCTTCCATGTTCTAAATTCTTCGACTTAAATACAGGTCTCTCTCAAAATGACACCTTCCTTTCTCAGCTGGGGTTTTTCTTTATTACTGAACCTTACTCGAAGGTACTCCACCATATTATTTCATGCATAGTAAAACAGGTGCAAGATATTACATGATTGGCACCAGACATCATATAATAGGACAACAGTATCACATGACAGGCATCAGACATCACATGATGGGCAACACATATCACATGAAGAGCATCAGACATGACATACTGGGCACTCAGCATCACATGTACCAGACATCACATAATAGGCACCAGATAACAAATGAGAGGCATCAGACAGGGCACCTGATATTACATAGTGGTAATGGGCACCAAACATCACATTGTTGGCACCAGACATCAGATGATAGGCACCAGACATCAGATGGTGGGCACCTGATATCACATAATGGGCACCAAACATCACATTGTTGGCACCAGACATCAATGAGAGGCATTGGACATGGGCACCTAATATAACATAGTGGTAATGGGCACCCAACATCACATTGTTGGCACCAGACATCACATGAGAGGCATTAGACATGGGCATCTCATATTACATAGTGGTAATGGGTACCCAACATCACATTGTTGGCACCAGACATCACATGAGAGGCATTAGACATGGGCATCTGATATTACATAGTGGTAATGGGCACCCAACATCACATTGTTGGCACCAGACGACAAATGAGAGGCATCAGACATGGGCATCTGATATTACATAGTGGTAACGGGCACCCAACATCCCATCCAATCCCACGAGAGGCATCATACATCAGACGACAGGCACCAGACATCAGATGGTGGCCACCTGATATCACATAAGTGATCAACAGACATCAGATAAAGGTCACCAGACATCACATCACTGAACAACCGACATCAAAAAAGGTGACACCAGACATCACATGGGAAGCACCGACCATCAGTTCAGTAGCACCGGACATCACATCACTGAACACCCGACATCAGAAAAGTGACACCAGACATCACATGAGAAGCACCGGACATCAGATCAGTAGCCCCAGACATCACATGATGAGCACCAATAACTAAAGCATCATTCCAAAAATGGCTTTCTAGAATTCGTAATGAGTTCTTCTATCTTTGGCAATCAATGTACGCTATTCCAGTATATTGGCTCATGGTTTGTACTTGTTATGCCTCATCTGTTGTCTTCCAAGAAACACAGACACATCTGCTCTTTACCAGACAGAAGGAGTACGCCACCCTCCGGATGCCACTGGATTTTATGAACTTGGAAGGATGCTGTGGACAAGATGGATTAAAGATTTCAAAGTCAGAACAAAATTGAATTGTTTTATGTTTCTATAATTATCCATTGGTTGCTGGCTTCACAACTATCATGGATGGCATTTAACATCATATTGAACAACATTGAGAGTGCATCAAACACAACTAAAATACAATGCCCATACTACAAACAGCACAGCAGACATCTTTAAGGCACACAAGGATACAAATTCCGCAACTGCAACACACTAATATGTAACTCTTCTCAATGACTAAGTGAACGATCTTTGGAAAAGCCCCAACTTCAGATCTTCACTGAAGATCTGGGTTTTGACCGGTCAAAACCTGTTTTGACCACAAAGCGGTTTAAACCTGGTTTAAACCGGTCAAAACTAGGTTTAAACCGGTCAAAACTCAAAAATAATTTGGAAGCTCCCGACAAAATTTTGCAGATGATCTTGGGTAGTGTGAAGTATAATGCATAGCATTGTAGTTTTCATAATATCTGTTCTAAGGTATTCTTTCCAATTGGTTACTTCTCTTCCCAAGAATCAGTATGAAATTATATACAAAAATGTGAAGCTGATGAAGATGTCACATGTATGTTCCGACTAGGCTATGCCTCAACTTTAATGTTCACCGTACTAGGCCAGGCCTACAGTACTACTCTAGATATGTATTCTCTCAACCACACATGCAGGAACTGCATTGTCAAGAACAGAAAAGCTAATCTCAGTTATCTGTTGTAAATCCTTACTGAAGATTCTTCAGTAAGGATTTATTACCTATATAGAGTCAAATTGTGATCATTTTACACAAGGCAACAACATTGAATGATGAAACTATAAAGCATATTACACATACATGGCAACCATTACACATTCATGTACCAGTGGCAGATTATCCCATAGACAGAGGAGGTAAGTCTGTAAGGGGATCCTAAGGTCTAGAGGTCAAAGGTCATGAGGCCCCATGGTCATAGGATACTAAGGTGAAGGAGCCACTAGGAATTAACAGATGCCAAGGTCAAGGGGCCTCTGTGAGTAATTCCAGGCAAGATAATATCCACTCTCTATTTTCAGGCTGTGCCTGTAAGTCTTCCCCCCCCCCCTGTCAACAGCTATGATATATTTAATTATTAATGTTTTGTGGGGGAGGAGGGGGGCAACTACTAACAGATATATTTCTTTAACATCCTACCTTCAGTAGGGACTTCTACAGATACCGAGCCGGCTGGTGACCATAGGTATAATTTGTTGTTACCTGTGCAAAGTGCCAGCTGGGTTTGAACTGGGCTCCACTTAGCACCTAAAGAGGGAAAACAAATCCGATAATAATTAACTATTTACAAACTCATGTGATCATCCAGGATTATTAATTAGACAATGAAATGTCTGAAGAAAGTATAGATAGATACAATGTTATGGTAAAGTAATATACAACAGTATGCTATGAAATGCTATAATATACTGCACTACACTGCACAGACTACAGTACAATAGTCTGTAACATCCATAAAGTATAATACTATAATGTACTATAATGTACTAAACTATACTATACCTTACTTAACTATATATACTAAACTTTACTGTACTATACTATACTATACTACACAAAACTAAACTAAACTGTACTAAAATAACCTATACGATACTGTACTATACTATACTAAACTATATTAAATTAAAGATACTAAACTATACTATACTAAACTGTACTAAAATAACCTATACGATACTGTACTATACTATACTATACTAAACTATATTAAATTAAAGATACTAAACTATACTAAACTAAACTGTACTAAAATAACCTATACGATACTGTACTATACTATACTAAACTATATTAAATTAAAGATACTAAACTATACTAGTCTGTCCTATACTATACTTACATTTTACATTTCCAACTTGTAGCATCAAGACAGTTTGGCAAAGCTTTTGTACATCCCAGATCCAAAGAGCATTTGGCATGTTATCTACAAGAAAATGAAGACAAGGGAATCTTAAGAGATAGGTTATAATACGTGCCAAAATAAACTGCAGTGAGGAGATAACTACCCCAACCCCATCATATTTACTAGAAGAGCTGGTAGACAAGAGCCATTTAGAGTTGAAAAGTGAAGGTTGGGTGGAGGTGGGGATAATGGCACCTCACTGGTATCAAAATATAAATTAGTATAGTCTGAGGCATGGAATGTAAACTTGGAGATCTTTTAGACAAGGTGATGAGAGAGGAGGATAAAATGGGCACAGGAAGGGAGGACACTCATGAAATATCATCATCTGCCTTTACTATTGACTGCTAATATGAATGTATGAAATGATATGCATAAATGGGGGTCTTCAGCCACCCCCTTAAATATACAGAGGGCTCTGTTAGATAGGTCCTTTCTAGTTCCTCAATACTTCACAAGCTGCTGTCTCCGAAAGCACTGAGAATTCCTTTGAGGAATCTCTGACGGACACTTCTGGGCAAAGTTCTCTAATTCACACATAGTGTGACATAATATAAACTAACATCCGGTTTTTACCACTCACGACTAGCACACTTTAGCAACCAAATGCTGCCCACCATTCCCCGGGCAACTTTATAAATGTCTGCTCGTCTACCAATCAGAAAGGTTTATTGCGGTATTTTCAAACATCCAAATTTAAGCTTTGAGCCTCTGTAAACTTGTATCCAAGTCTCCAAAAAGGTATATACTGAACTTATTCCTGTGATTCTTCTTGTAAATTATTAAAGATGAGATCTCTAGAAACACATTTTCCCAACTAGCACATAGATTGAGACATGTTACAGCGCTGTACAAAATCTTTGGAGATCTGTAAATACAATTGATCACTCACTTTACAATCACAATCACAATATAATCATCATATAATCACAATACATCACCCACCCAGAGTCGCATATAGAGATGAGGCTCTTAGGATAGATATGATAGCGCCCTCTATAGAAACGCTGAACATCCCCATTACACTGTTTTACTGTACGTGGAAATCCTTCGCATATGGGGTGAAGAGTTCTAACGCTAGCTGCACATGTATGAGGTTTGTGAATATTAACAGTTGATGTGCCCACAGGTTCATGGTCTGCTTGATACCAAAACCCAATACTAAGTTCAGTTTATCTCTGTCAAACTTAAAGTTTTTGTCAATTATGACAAAGGAAATTGAAGGTGTTTTTTGTTTGTTTTTTTTATATGAAAAGTTACTTTTAGGAATACAGCAAGTCATTCTCATCAAAACTTACCGTTTTTGGTCGCTAAATATTTATTATCTGAGCTGAAGGCAAGTAAACTTATTCCAATCTTTGGATTTGCTTTGTCTGGGTCCGGTTTCAGGACAGGGACTTCAATCGGACATGCTTCTAAGACATCATCTGGATATATAGGGATATAAACAAAAAAATCTTTATAAGAAAGATAGTTTATTTTAAATTACAATACCACAGAGATGTAGAAGGGATATCACACTGCCAACTAATATCTAATTGGTCAAACTATCTTAAATGGAAACTGGATATTTCATATACCTTCTACAGGCTTCAAAATGTCTGAAAATGACCATTTCTGAATAGATACACCTTCTTTGCAACACCTTAAGACATTGACAACTATTTAGTTGATGAGACTTATACTATCCCTGCAAATAGGTAGGAATGTGGACAATGGTATTGTCCACATTTAATACAATCTATGTGACTATATCTTAAAAAAGTGCCATTTTGGTAATATTCAAATGATTTTTGCAAAATGTTCTATTTTCAGATTTCATGAGTGTGAGATCTCTTCAATCAGTACTTCTGTATCATACAAGTAATTACTGTATTGTTTCTTTTTGTTTACCAGGCTATAGCAAATACTGAATAAGACACAGGACTACTTGTCAAGAGCATAAATTAATCAATCACTTATGTGTTCTTATGGTATATATTTAAACACACCCAAACTGCCACCCACCCACCACATTGTCCTCCTCCACCCTCATCCTTGCTTCCAACTCCTTTCACATTTATCATGAATCTTTACAAAGTGCTTTTGTATGTATTTTAGATCCTCCTGCAAGCAGGAACTTGCGAAGAAGCCATCATTGGCTTATCAAAGCCGCAAGCTGACCGAAGTCAGTCTCTTAGATTCATATTTAACGTGCATGATTATGAATTGTCAATTGTCAACAACTCTGTAACTGCATGACGACATACATTAATCTTGGAGTTATCTCAAGGTCATTCCCATAGAGTCAATTAAACCCACAAGGACTAACATTTGCTCTGTGCAGCAAAGACTGGTAAGTTTCCGTGGTAACCGGGAATGAGCTGCTGGTGAACCTGCGCCCTCTGCTCGACTTCTTTGTAAACAACCTGATCAAAACAACAGAACCAAAACAAGAAAGATTAATGAGACGTGCTAACGGGCAAATTTCATTAAGTAAGACTGAGACCGAGGTCTACCTCCAACGAGGAAAACAGGTCCTATTAAAGGCCGCTTCAGAGAGAGTATTAATTTTAGGCACTGCGTCAAAAGTCAGATGCTTATTATTTACGAAAGAAAATGGACTTATCTATAAACGTACCAATAAGAGTGTACAATTCCAACTGGTCATAGTGTGGCACTTAGGAAGGCTTCAAAGGATGCTTTGAGCAGCTTTGCTGATTATGCGCTATATAAATGATAATTATTATTATTAATGTCACATTAATTTTCTAATTTACTCACCACAGCTGGGTTCTCCATTACATGAGGATGACTGTGCTCTACAACAGTCTTCCAAGTGATATGGTTAAGAATTCTGACCTGCAAGAGAAACCAAATAAAAAAAACAAAAAATGGGCGGATTCTTATGGAAAACACTTTATATGGTCATTAACTTGCACATAATGTGTATTAAAGTTTACGTTATTTCTTTAAGATTGAAGATTGAACTAAAATGTTCACATGAATCTACATTGATACACCACTTTACTGAACTGCTAAGACCACCTTTCCATGTGCAAGATTTAACAATCTTTGAGTCAAAAGATCTGATAGAGTATTTCATCACACATGAGGATTTTAAGACAGACTGATTTAGAATCATAAAAGCCAACTTAAATCTTTTCCAAAAGGAATTATTCTTAAGATAACTTGATACTTCAAAAATGCAAAGTTACAAAAACTTGTCATCCTAACAGGATAACAGCTATAATAAATTCCTGGATCCCCCTCCCCCTTCCCTTCACTCCCCCACCCCCTGACACAGGAGAGCAGATTATAGTTTGCATTCTATGAATGATGTTAACTTTCAAACAAAGTTGTTCATTCGCTTAGGTCATGAGAAGATGAATAAGAACTTTATGCAAATGAGTTTATGCAAATGTGATAGAAACTTACTTTCTCATCGAAACTACCGATTGCAAGAAACTGACTGGATGGTGACCAACACACTGACTTGATACCTAATGCATATTCATAAGCCTTGAATGTAGCCATGCACCTTCCATCAACTGAATAGAGCAAAAGATTGTACTGCAAAGAAAATAAAAAAAACATTGGACTTTTAAAGACATCAGTCAAAGTTTAACTTCAAAATGAAAAGTGCCTTGAGTCGGATTGACTATGATTTACTCTTTCTTCACCCACATCACCACCAGTTGGAGGTCCTGCTTATGTGAGCTTATGTACCTATTGCATATTCAGAGGAGCTCAATCTATAGGATACAGCAAGAGCAATCAATATAACATTCAATTTGGCTCCTGTAACACACCAAGGGTTACCAGTTTTTCTGCCATGCAATTGGCCAATATTTTCTCGTAGATTACCTCGTAGATATCTTTGTTGTTGTTGTTTTTTTCAAAATTGGTAACTTTTTCACCTATTATTTTTCACTTAATTTTCGAAGTAGCTTGCAGTTTATGTATCTCATTTTCATCTATTTTCTATATTTCATTTTGTACGAGAAAATATCACTTGTGAATGATATCGATCTAATAAACTTGTATAAGGAGAGATATTGAAATAGTAAAACGGTGAATCAAAAAACAAAAAACCAACCATGAAACGTGACAAACAGTTCCCACCTAATTTTTCTTATTTTATTTTTTTCTGATATGCATATACTGCTAAAAATCATACTGATAACCACAAGGTGAAACACAATGTACACAATTTTGTTACAATTAATATACTTTCAGACACAAAAAATCTTTCCCTTTTGCTGTAGCTTTCCGTTGGCCAATTATATCTGATGACAGTTGACAAACCCGCTAAAGATTGCTACATATTTTAACCTTCAATTTATTCCATGTGAGATGAAATAAGCACCAGGTGAGAGCAGAATATATTCAAAGAGCTTTCAAGTGGGAAATTGGGAATATCAAAACACCTTGAAAAAAGACCATGTTTTTCCAAGAAAGAAAAAAGTCCTTGTAATCTTCAAGAAAGAGCACAATATGATGGTGCTTGAACCTTTCATTTTTTGCCACCCACATACTTTTTTAATATTTAATTGTTTAGAGGGGGAAGCAAGGAATAAAGTGCAGATATCTTAAAAATACATAGGAAGCTATTTTTTGATGCTTTAGCCCTGGACATCGTGAACTAGTATTAACCTATTCTTCATTTTTTCCTTGAAGAGCAGCATTTTAACTGATGGTCTACAATTTCTAACAAACTCTACCAAGTTTTAACCAAAAAAAGGCTATGCAATTGATCAAATTCGGAAATCGTTCTGATTTCCCGAGCAAACAAAAAATTTACTAAGCGAGTAATTTCACAGATTGCAATGAATGATTAATTCAGCATTGCATCGCAATATGCTATGCAAAATGGGCAATTTGCTATGCAAAATGGGCAAATCGCTATGCAAAATAGGCAATTTGCTATGCAAAATGGGCAAATTGCTACGCAAAATGGGCAAATTGCTATGCAAAATGGGCAAATCGCTATGCAAAATAGGCAATTTGCTATGCAAAATGGGCAAATTGCTACGCAAAATGGGCAAATTGCTATGCAAAATGGACAAATTGCTATGCAAAATGGGCAAATTGCTATGCAAAATGGGCAAATTGCTACGCAAAATGGGCAAATTGCTACGCAAAATGGGCAAATTGCTATGCAAAATGGACAAATTGCTATGCAAAATGGACAAATTGCTATGCAAAATGGGCAAATTGCTACGCAAAATGGGCAAATCGCTACGCAAAATAGGCAATTTGCTATGCAAAATGGGCAAATTGCTATGCAAAATGGGCAAATTGCTATGCAAAATGGACAAATTGCTATGCAAAATGGGCAAATTGCTACGCAAGTGTAATGATGCATAGCTGTGTTTGTACACAAGAACCATAGTATTGTACAGCAGACAAAGCTCAGAGCATTCATAACCTGCTATGCAAAATTTGAAAGGTAAATTATTCTCTGGGTCGGATTCTATCCTCAAAATTTTGCAGCCAAGATAATTTTTCATGATCACATATTAAAGCAGATTCTTCCCCTTATGAAATGCAAAGTTCTAGACTAGTTATTAGGATAATGAACTATACAATTTGTTATAATATCATAATATCAAACAGCATCAATCAAATAAACTGAAATCAACAAGCTGGGTTAAAGTGAACTTCCTGCTTTAAACAGTCACGGATATGACCATAGGCCCAACGGGCACTATGGGTTCCTTGCTTAGTGGAGTGTTGTATGTCAGCACCCAATGTCATAGGTGATACAGTACATGTACCAGAAAACGAAAATGCTTAAGTGGTTTCTATGCCTAAACATATTCAAAGTGCAGTATAAAGCCATACATGTTTAACAAACACCAAAATGAATAGGATTATCTATTGACTATTTGGCATACTACATATTAACGTTCCTTCAACTTTCCTGGAAGACGGTATGTTCTGCTAAAGACTTATAGAGCCCCTTCACAAAACTTAACTGAATTTGACCAAACTATATTCACCAAAAGAAAATCATACCAGGCGCGTAGCCAGGATTATGCCAAGGGAGGGGCGAAAATGTAGGCAAACTATCAGAGCCGTAGATTCGGCATTGCAAACTATCTAAGCGTAGCACCACCATTGGTTGGCGCGAAGCGTACAAGAAAATTTTGGCTGAAAATGCCTCCCAGATCGCTGGAAATGGCACTTCCCAGGCCTTGTAAGTTGCATCTTAGCATTTTCTCCTTTGAAATATCATAAAAACATTAAAAAAAAAATATATATGCTCAAGGGGGGGCGGCTGCCCCCTTCGCCCCAACCCCCCCTTGGCTACGCGCCTGAATCATACCATTGGAGAATTGACAGATTATTGTAGCTGTAATTTGGAATTATCATGTTTAAAGGTTTTCAGACTTTGATACCTGTCGAACTCATGTGACCTTTGACCTCTACCAATTTTAGTCTGGTTCTTGCACTTAACAAGATGGATCTTCTTTAACAAAGTATGACGTTGATTGAACCTGTTTGTTGAGATATCGTGTCTAAAAGCTGTTTTTGACTGTGCCCCATTAAACCTCACCAACCAATGAATATTGATGAGGTCAAAGTTGTTGCAAAGAGCATATATTAACTATGTAGTTACATCACTATACCAAGTATGAACTATATCGGAAATACTGCTGAAGAGATATTGACATTTTTAAAAATTTCATTGAAAGCCAGCCCGCTCATTAATATTCATGAGATGGGAACAACAAACAATAGAGCACATTTACACATCATGGATCATCTAAATACCCAGTATCACAATTGATTCAACTTGTTGGTCTTGAGATATCGTGTTTAGAAACTTTTCACTGTGATAACACTCTAGCCACGCCCATTCATGAATAATAATGAGACTGAATTTCCATCACCATACCACCAATCAACTAAATCGGATTTATTGTTGAAGAGATATTGCCCAAAAACAAACTGGTTCAAAATTATATTTTTCCCCCACAAAAATCGGGTAAAATAAGGTAAAGAAAATATAATTCTTCAAAGCATTTTCTATGGCAAAGATATGTATTTTTTCAAAGTTAATGATATTTTGTAAAAGCATCTGGCAACAGAATTGAGCTTTTGTCTTTCCTTCATTTTAATATTATCGTCAGAGGAAAATGATATTTTATTTACAAACACATTTGTTGGCAGACTGATGAAATTCTAAACGTAGAGAACACTTACTGCTGAGCAGATGTGCTAAAACGTAACACATTTCATGAATAAATATCAATGAGAAGAATATAGCAGGAAATTTGTTAAAGCTTGTTACCATAATCACATCACAGATAAAATCAGAATAGGTTACATTTTAATCAACCTTTCAGGTATCAGATACTACAACATTTCACAAAAGTAAGTGTGAAATTTGTCTGTCACTGGTATATATATCCCTTTAATCATTCAAGGACAGGTAGTTCAGGGATCAATGTCCTGTTTAGACTGGCCCAGGTCTCCCTATATTATTAAATCATTTAGTTAATACACACCACAGCACATGATGGTCAAAGTCGGGTCAACCTTAGATAGCATTTTAGGGGCTTTCTGTTTAGGAGACATATTTTTGGGCCACAATCTTAAAGGTGGGGACTTTTTAACAGTAAGAATAATTTTCACAAAATTTTACAATTTCCTCCTTATTTTTATATTTCCTGTTTCACTTTGTGTTGTTCAATCAGAGGACACTTTAACTGGTTGGCAACTGTCGCTTACCTCTAAAAGAGAATCCCAAACGCATAGAACACTACCGTCTGGTGACCACTCCAAACCACTGAGATCCTGAGTTTCTGTAGCAAAGTGCTGCCAAAATTAAATACAAAAGACTTTCATGTTTAATGCGACATTGGTGTCTGCAGGTAAAGGGGGGGGGAGGGCAAGGAGGAGGGGCAGATGTGGGGAAAAAACATTCCAAATGTATCAACATTTCAAGGTTAAATCAACAACAATATCACAGAAGAAAGTAAAGCTTTGATGACATCACAGACCCACTACGTACACTACACAGACCCACTACGTACACTACATAGACCCACTACCTCTTTCACATAGAGATGTTTTATCTTTAACAGAACTATAATCCATACTACCAGATCTAGAATTATGAACAAGATGTTAAGAGTTGGATTTACAACTAACATTATAGAAAGAATTTCTCTTCCAAATATGTGCCCCCTTTAATTACTGCAGGTCTATACCACTTTAAGACCTCGTCCTGATCAATGGAACAGCATTTGTTCACACACAATGCTATTGAGTGATACCAAACTGCACATGCACTGACAGGGTCTTTTACAGGATTCATTATCATGATAAATTGTGTACGTTTGGTAAGATCGGAGATGATCCTGTTTGCCTGTGACTATCTGGGTTGCTTCAATGGTGATATATAATGAAAGAAGTAAGACTGTCTGTTAACCAGAGTGGCGATCCAGTAATATAGAGTGGTGATCCAGTAACATAGGGTGGCGATCCAATAATATAGGTGGCGATCCTGTAATATAGGGTGGCGACCCACTAATATAGGGTGGCGATCCACTAATAAAGGGTGGCAATCTTCTAATATAGGGTGGGGATCCAGTAATATAGGGTGGCGATCCACTAATATATGGTGGCGATCCACTAATATAGGGCGGCGATCCACTAACATAGAGTAAATTAGTATAACATAAACTTTGAATCAACAGTTAAAATTTCTGGCAACCAAGTTATATTAGTGCTTGACAAAACTGTGATACATTTTCTTTGAAAAAAAAAAATTATAATTCATAATTTAAAAGTAATTGACAAAATAATAATCCTACTGCCTACAATATTTATCTGAGTAATTTTCATGATATATTTTGGGGTTGGGAGGATAAAGACAACTAATTTACCTTAACTAACTGCCAGGTGTTGCAGACAAAGACGCTGACATAATCTCTACAATCCCGTCTCTCAGCCAATGCCATGTACTTGCCATCTTTTGTAAAGTGTATACCTTCAATGAAGAATTATGACACAAACGAATAACAAATAGGTCCAGGGGTGTCATCGTGTTCTGGTTGCGTTTGCAGTTCAGTACGTTCAGGCAATCGGTTGGCAGTTTGCAGGCTGCTAGAAAGATATTCACCTTTAACAACCAGTTAGCATTTTGAGTCATAACATTTGGGATCACTAGATGCGTACAGTAGGTCCCTGATTTATATCGCTTTTGCCCGAGAACATGTGGGCACTTTAGCTGTGGACAAGCCTACAGTTAAGACTGTTTAATCACTCCTTAGGTAAAATATTAAATGTCTCCGTTCATAAATATATAAAGATAGATATATAAAATAATGGCAAATAAAGCAGCATGTTCTATTCAAAATCATAATTTGGTTTTAGAAAGTTAATTGGAATGCAAAGGATGATTTGGATTTTCCTACAATTTTGTTTGCATCTGAGACTGATAGATGAATATCTTATACTTGCAGGGGGATGCTGCTGACAGCCTTACGCCAACAGACTGTCAGCCACAATACTAGGATACAGTTGCATTTGAAATATGAATATTCATACATTTACTGGATTTTCTACAAGGTTTTTGCATTTGAGACTGATAGATGAACATCCTATACTGGCTGGTTGGTGCTGCTGATGGCCTAATATACCAACAGACTGTCAGCACAACACTAGGATAATCATACAGTTGCATTTGAAACATGAATATTCATACATTTACTGGGCAGTAACTTGGGAAAATTATCTAATGCTAAACTGTACAGCTCTGTACAATACTTCATGTTACACTTCAAAGCAAACATTCTTACCTAAAAATCTTTGTCTTAAATAGCAATGTGATATTTATACATCTCATACTGTCAGTACAAGTGCTTTGAAGGGTACCACCAAAGTACAAACTAGGTGGTGTTACGGTATTAAATGTTGGTAGCTACACGACACCATTGTAGTGAAATGCTGCCTTGTATTAACAATAATGGACAGTTCACAACTGTCCGCACTATAGGTACATAGCTTCACATAGCTTCACATAGCTTCACATAGCTACAGATGGTATTCGATCAGGGAGGAGGATGCGAAGATGGCGTGATGGAGACGCGTTTCAAACTATACGTTCACGAACAGCAGAATAACAGCTGAGACACAAGCAACAAATCTGAGGAGATTCTGGCAAGGAGGTATCTTTGTTATGGATTGAGAGGAATTGAGGGTCATCCTTTGATAATTTGTTAAATTGATTTATTTTTAAGTGCTACTATTCCTGCTACACCTACCTTGCTTACAGTCTTTAGGGTACTTGATGTATGAAACAGATTTATTCACCAACGACCAGACCGTTATTCTCAGATGAAAGTCTGCGGTCGTCAAGATGTGTCGGCCATCTGGACTCCATCTTACTGCCTTCAGACCAGCCGATCCTTCGTCAATTTTACACGTCCACTCTGGTTGCTCCAGAGACCATACCTGGAGAAAGCATAAAAGTCCGGTTTTTTGAGGTCATAACATAATTTTCTATCATTTTATTAAAATTTCATTTGGAATTAATTAAAAATAAATAAGTACTTTTAAATCCTAAATATTTCCAGAATATTCTTTGACCCCCCATTCAACAATTCAATAACTGCAAGTAAACATGTTTGGAGGCATCTTCATTCCATGTGAAGACTTTCTACCAAACAACCCAATTGCCCAAAACAGATTCAGCATTGCTGGAAATATTACAATAAACATTTTAATAAATTAACAAATTTGGCTTATAGTTCTTGCAGCCTGGACAAAATTTGTCAGAAAGCTCTTTATAAAACACTGTCAAATCCAAACTGATATCTGATGGTCTCAATTACTTGAACAGTCTCTGTTGGGAATGGAGGCCTAGCTACCGCTCAAATAACACAGGTAAGTAAATAAACAAAGAGCAACAGCATTATTATTGCTCACCGAGATCCACTTTAATTGCACATATTATAGACACAATAAACAACCTTCAGTTAAATTTTGTATTTGATCCATGTTATGGTAATTTACTTGATCATTTTTTTTAAATATTTACACATACTCAACATTTTTGCTCAACCTTAATGGAAAAGCAGGGGCCATTTAGTTAGTTCACTTAATTCTTAAAGAGCGCCATCGAATGGCTTAATACAGTTGAATAAACATTTCTCTAGTGATAACGTCTCATGTATATGATCTGAAATTCCACTTCATTACTCATCTTGATTGTCCGGAAGCCAACAAGACAGAAAAAGTCACGAATAATAAATTCTATGGTCAGTGTAGAGGAGAATTCTGAGGTACAGTCACAGGAGATTCAAATATTTCCAACAAAATGCTACTTAATGGAGCTTCAAAGCGAGAGCTCATAATTGTATTCTCCTTTCACTGTAAATGTAAATACTGCCCTCTTTATGTGTGTAAACAAATGGCAGATCAACATCTAACCTGTGTATTCACCGAATAAACCTTGTTACGAATCTACCCAAATCTCGCATAATCCTTTGTGTAAACATCACGTTGAAGAGGCACAAAATTTTAACTTTGGCGACCCTCATCAATCAAGGATACTAGTAGATAGGACAGATAATGAATTTGATTGCATAACGACTAGTGTCGACTGATAGATCACATCATACCATGCAAATTAACTGCTTCTCTCTCAATTGAAAGACAACGACACGATAGGTGCGAAGGAAAACCAATTGGTACTTTAGGAAACCGTCATCAACGAAGGATATTATCGACTGGACAGATAATCAAACTTTATGACAAACGTCAATTGTAAAGTGCAAACAGTTTTGGGTAAATTTACTACATTTCTCCCAATTGAAAAATACAGCAAGGAAATAGCTTTGGATCTAAAGACTAACATAGATCAGATATATTTTTCCATCATTGACGATGCAAAACATTAAGTATTGAGAAATATTAAAACAGAGTGAACATAAAGAAATGAGCAAGCAGCTATGGCTTTGTACCTGAACCATTCCTCTTTTGTACATCCCACAGAGAATGAATCTTGAATCTGAAGACCACTGCGAACAAATGCAAGAAACCCCTCTTATTAAGTTAAAAAGTAGGATTTTCATACACTCCTGAAAATGATGACAGATCATGTTTTGCTCTGCAGAATATTTTATTTTTTTGGAAAACAAAAAAGGAAGTAATTAAAATCACAGAATACTGACAATTATATACATTTTTTTCATCTCCTTCCATGAGATACCACAAGATATCATTCATTTTACTTTTCAAGAATGATTCCACATTAATTTTCTGTGACCATGTGAACAAATTACTGTGTGCTTATACATGAATCCTGATAACAAATACTACTGGGCACTAGGTGACAATTACATCTTAATGCTTATATATGTTTTGTTAAAAGTAGATAGGCCTATGAGTTTCAAACTAGGATGGAACGATAAATTTATAACAATCATATGTCAAGAGCATGGAGAGACAGTGAAGCTGATAAATGTCCTTGTAATGCATGCACAAATCATTTAGCTGCAAGGGAAGATATTTGTACAAAACTTTTCTGTGAATAAGTCTACTTGATACATTTAGCCATTGAAGAAGATCCTGATAGGATCGAAACGTCAGGCCAACTTACTTTTACACATTCTCTTACACAGGCTCTCTAGTGGATAAGCAGTTTGCTAACAGTTTTATTTTAACTTGATATATTGTTAGATAAGCAAACCTTCCAGATCAATGTTCGCACCAGGGCTCGAGAAGTCATCAGTGACTAGTTCAAAAAGCCCATTACAATAAGCGGTTATATCAATGGGCCCTACACTGTAACCACGATCTTGCACATACCTTTACCACTTCCTATCACTGAGTCAGCCAGAAACTGGAAAATTTAGCTGGCTGATTGGCAGCCTTTTTTGCTCATTTGTTTTATAGAGTTATGTATGTTTTCGTAGCTTTCACAATAAAATGAATATTTTTAAGGGGGCCTTCGGCCCCCTTCACCCCTGACCAGGGGCTTTCCCCCTTTGATGCCCACTGGGGGCAACTTTCCAGACAACTTCTCCAAGATCGCTGATGTAAACACAGTTCCAGATGTACAGTATCCATCACAGTCACACACTTCAAAGATAAATCAACACCAATATCACAACAGGATCATAAAGTTTGGAAGAGCATTTGCTTTGAAGAACACACTTAGGCCTACACTAGGGCCTACCTGCCAAACTGAACAGATCAAGAAAGCATATTGGCAGGTTGTACAAAATTACCTCTATCTGTTGTATGGCATCTAAGCAAGTGTACAGCTGTACTATTTGCAAGGTTTTGATGTCTCGTACCACCAAGCGATATTGAGCCACATTGGCCTGCATCATAGGAAGAGAAAGAACAAAATATATTACAGTATGTGAGGAATATGTCATAGGTAACTGTACATTACAAAGTAAAGGTTCAATCCAAGGATTCCCATGCATTCATTTCATGTACTTTTGCAAGACACTTCTGGACTGGCTACTGTGCAGCTACAGTAAGGGCCTAGAATTATTCATGCAGGCTAGGCTCAGGAACTAAGTACAGTAGTAGAACTAGAACCTAGGCCTAACTGTGTACGTTAACTGTAGGACAAGTTCAAAACTTAAAGAAACAATTATCGTGTTGATTAAGACTGATATCAACAGAAAAGACTTCTTTTATCTACCAGGAAACTGCCATTTGGTGAAAAACGACATAGATGTCCATTCTGTTTGAATAAATCTGAAAAATTCATTTCCTTTCTTCCATTCAAATCTGGTACGTTTGAACCGGTACTTGGTTGGATACGCACGGCTATACGAGCACAGAATTAGTTTTGTGCAACCTCTATGAAATGACAGCCGACGAATAGTTTCGTCCTCGTAAATTGATGTTTCAGCTTGAATAGTAGTTTATCATTTCCGATAAAATATGTCATCAGAACTAAATAACTCTGAAAATCTTAGCCGTGAGGTTTGTATTGAAATAATCAAACTTTTTAAGTTCTCACGACATTTGTCACGATCCATTATGGTTACCGATATTTAACTTGTATGGATCGATTGTGCGAAATAATACAAGTCACGCTACCGTAGCCCACAGTATGTTAGTATTATGCACAAACAGTTACAGTGTCCATGGGTTAGTGTTTGCATGGGTCAGGTATTAGGCAATTTAGTGCGTTGTCCACCATAGTAACAGCTAGTTAGCACAATTATTTAGCTTAAAACAAGGCATGCTTAATGGTTGTCAGTATTTTCCCTAAATAGGCCTATGCTAGATATTGTTCATTCATGCCCAGAACTCACTAAGTAATTTAATTTGTCAAGATGTTGAATAAAATAGTTCAGAATAATTTGGAGCATCAGAGCGTCTAGGTAAGAACTTGCTTTGACCTTTAAAAATGACATACCTACAGCAGTTGGCTACTCCCATAAATAGCTAGGAAACATGTATCAGTTCAATGTAAAGACGTCAGTCCCATCAAGGTTTATATGATCAAGTATTCTGATTAAACTTGATTTCACACATTGCCGTTCCATTATTTGACATCATCCAGATCCTTAAGGAAAATGCCCATACGTATTTTGCAAATTAATATTCCTGCACCATCTGTGAACAAACCAGGACTGTTTTCATGACATTTCATTACTGTTTTATATGCTTCAAACACGCTTGATGCATCGAGTATGCATGTCTAGTTTTATTGCATCTTAAGTGGTTCATATGTTCTTTAACCAGGACCTTATGAGAATCATCTCTGACTTGAAAAGTCAAGTTTCAAATTTGAAGAAGGAACTACGAAACTGCAAAGGATCAACCACAATTCAAGCCACAGAGAAAGCATATAAGAAGATAAAGAAAAAGTTTGAGAGGCCTTTTGATTTTAAGAGGTATCGTAATTTGATTGTTTTGAAGTTTTCCTAAGAACGTTCTTGAAAAAGATTGTAGAGCGGGTATATTTATTCACAGCAGTACTAAATGGCCTATTTTTTTGGCAAGTTGCTTTCTACAGTAGTTAAGCATTTCACTCTGCCTTACCAGACTTTTTAGATGTAACAATATACAGGAAAATTTGCACAGAGCCTGTGGTGTTTTCATTTAATATAGCCAAGTACCTCATTGCTTGGAGATGAGTTCCCTTTTGCATATATGGCAATATTTGGGTGGGGTGGAGGATCCAGTATTCATTCTCTTTGAGTGCTATAGATAAGTTTGATGAGAAAATCCTGTAAGTACTGTACATACTTTTTTGTCGTGTATGAGTCGATCATGGCTTCAAATGTGACCTCCATTTTGTCGAAGGATGCAGATGTACTGTAGTAGTAGATAGAGAATTTACTGTACATAGTCAAGGCTGTCACGAAATAGAAAATTCCTAGTTTGCCATCTTCCCTTCTTTTCTTGTGGGCTGTATCAAGATATTCAATTAGGAGTAACTTGAAATGCTTGGTAATGATTTAGTTTCAGATTTCTGCAGAGTTCGTCACTATTGTTTAATGGTACCACCTCTCCGTCCAGCCCTTCTCCTTCCTCCTCTAGTCATCTACCCTCCATGAGAAATCTATGCTAAGACGGTTGCGAAAATATGAAATGCAATTTTTACATCAAGTTGTTCAATTTGCTCAAACGAAGGATTGCATGTGACTATAAATATTTCATGGAATTTTCAGCTCACTACAAGTTGTCCATTGTGTCTCAGGAAATTTAAGTATAGTAGTGCTTTGGTTTTCAACAAAAAATAGACTGCAAGTTGCTTCTAATCTTCCAGGTTCCATAAACGCCATATCGCCCTGCGAGTAGCTTACCTCGGATGGGACTACCATGGATTTGCTGCACAAGAGAATATTGATACAACAATTGAGGTGAGAAAATCAAAAACAATTCCAATGAAAACAGCAAGGAAAGTTTGGGGTGGAATGATTTGAGCTGGAAAACATTTCTTTGCTCATTTCATAATTTGTTTAGTTTTCCAGTTAGTTTTCTGTTGTTCTTTTACAATCTTCCTAATTTTGCAACTTCAACATTCAAGGCTAGAAAGAAGAGAAACCACTTTAAGCTATTTATATCAGTCGTATTCTTTGTTCTCTTTTTTCATTTTTCGTACAGTTCTTTTTGTTTGAGGCTCTACTTAAGACTAAACTAATAGAAGACAGGCCATCCTCCAACTATTCTCGATGTGGACGGACGGACAAAGGAGTGAGTGCGTTTGGTCAGGTGATCACTCTAGACGTCAGATCAAATCTACGGGAAGGACTGGGAGTGATCCAAAAGGAGAATTCAACAACTGAACCGGGCAAAGGTTAGTTTCATAGAATTAAGTAATGTCATGTGATAATATTGAGTATATGCTATGAAAGGTCTTTTAGGCCCAGGTACAAGTTTTAGCCATATTTCAGTCATCCCTGGATTGCATCACCTCAGGTTTAAAGCTTCTAGCACTGGATATTATTTTTAGTGCCCAGTAGCTAGCCTCTTCCAGGGCCAATCTATCTGAGATATGATTTGTCTGTTGTGGCCCTTATTGATATTAATAGTTTTAAATAAACATTTCGATTAGTATGCTAATAAAACATAAAGCCAGAATGGTATATTAAATCCTGTTAAATGATTTTAATGTATTCAAAAATTAATTGGCAGCGTTGTAAGGTTAATAAAGTTTACAATTCTTCACTTTTTTGCCCCTACAGACGTCAGAAACGTCAAAGAGCTAGATTACGTCAACGTGCTGAACAGAGTTTTGCCACCGGATATCAGAGCCCTCGCTTGGGCTCCTGTAGATCCTTCTTACAGTGCAAGGTTTGGTTTCACTCTTCCTATCTCAAAACAGCTGGTTGTGTTTATAAAAGGGTCACCAAATTTCTTAAGTTTCTAAATAGAAAAGTCCTTCAAATGTGGGAACTCTGTTTGTCTGAAAACCCAGAATGCCTAGAGATGTTGTGATTAAACTTTCCGCTTTTATCCCACAAGTTTTATTTGGTATGTCAAACGTAATTTGAATACTTTCCTGTTTTGCCCCCAAAACAATTCCCCTAATTTGGATTGCTTAATGCATGTAATGATTTATAAATTTCAGGATATGTTTTGACAGTATAAAGACAATACAGTTATACTGAAATGAAAAGAAAAGCCGTAGATACATATTACAATTTCTAGTAGTGCCTGGTGTGAAGTTTAGATGACGAGGTGAGTTGCTGATATTCTTGTGATTTCATCCCTCATATCTAGACACTGACAGTGACGAACACATGTTTGTGATATTTTAAAATGCAAGCTGTCCAGTAATCTAACTTTTCCCTATCAAATTGTTCCTACTTGTTACTAAATATCTACTTTTTCATCAAATATCTACTTTTTTACTGTTTTGCTGAGTTAAGTGTGATTTCAAAATGCAGTAAAGTACTGTGCTTATCACCTGTGTGAGTATGGAAATCAAGATTATGGGGAATTTTGTTTAATGTGTTGCAGCACAGAGCACTACAGGAAGCCCCACAAATGACATATTATCATTCACATACACTTGATGTTATTTGACACATTTATTTTCTAATATAGACATGAAACATTTTGCTACTTGTCTGTTTCAGTCCAAAGTTTTGACTGCTATTTCCTTTTAGCTTCCCAACATATGCCCTACTTTCACTACATTTTTAATTCCCTACATGCATCCTTATTTTTCAGAAGGGAGTGCTGGACAGCCTGAGTACATATTTTGATGGAATATATACTATTTTTTTAGTCAAAAGTTTTTTGTCATGTACTGAAATTTGTTGATTTTCCAGAATTTTATCATGATTATCTTTTTTATAATGAATGTTTTCTAGGTTTGACTGCCAGTACAGGACCTACAAGTACTTCTTTCCTCAAGGCAACTTAGACATACAAGTGAGTAATCAACTGGTGAGAGAGCCGAACCGGGGGGGGGGGGGGTGTGGGGCGAGGGCAGGTAGAAATTATAGGTACATACTGACATTTATACTGAAGTAAAGTGGTTCATTTAAAAAAATTTTACCTTGCTATAATTTAACTTATTTTGAGTGCTGAGGGAATCATTTATCCAATATTCTCAGAATGTGCTACGCTAAGTGGTCAGACTGCTATACAAGTGCAAAGCAGTGTTTGCACACAGTCGCCATAGTATTTTCTGTGAGACAAACTGTTAGAGCCATCAAAATTTGAACACTAAAAATTTATTCCCTGTGGTGGAGGGGTGGGGTGAGGGTATGGATACGCTTGATTATTAGCTGTTGTGTACTCATGTTGGACATGAAATTTGTTTTTTTAATTCAATAATTTGCTCTCAAACTAGTTCTCGATCCCCATAATCCTTTCTCCCCTCTCTCTCTCTATTTCTCTCTTTCCTTTTTAATTTAGCTAACATATCCTGTAAAAAGCCAAAATGAATCATCTTGAATGGTATTTTAAATACACACGTGTGTAAACGTTTGGTTGGTTTAATTACAGTAAACGTTCATTAATATCTGTATCATAGACAATAAAGTTGATATGCTGCGTCCATCCCACATCCCCCACTGCTCTCATCAGTTACAGGTTGTTATTGTTGCCTCTCGAAATTATAGTAGATGGAGCAGATTTTACTCCTCTCATCAGTATGAGGCTTGGATTGTTGACTCCCGAAATGCAGATGTAAATATTATGCAATAATGCCTGTAGGCAGAATAACATATGGCAGCTAGATATGATTGCTTCTTGCATTATCTGATCACTGACTTTATGGCATGTGAAATTAATTAAGTCTATTAACAGAAACAAATTTCATGTGTGTTCGCTTACTCTTACCTGTACCAGTTAAGTCTGGTGATGCTAAAATTATCATCAGAAAGAATTGACACTCCACTAAAT
Organism: Apostichopus californicus; assembly: GCA_020650975.1. NCBI lineage: Eukaryota > Metazoa > Echinodermata > Holothuroidea > Aspidochirotida > Stichopodidae > Apostichopus > Apostichopus californicus. The sequence continues at coordinate 6,140 of JAIPMN010003437.1, read as the reverse complement.
GAAAATGTTAATTTATGGATGAACCCAAAACCTGCTTCTTGACAAACAAACAACTTTTTTCTTCTTTTCTTTGCAGCTCATGAAAGAAGCCTCACGAAAGCTGATCGGTGAACACGACTTTAGAAACTTTTGCAAGGTATGAAGGTTTATTAGATTCTGATTGTAATGGTGAATGTTTGTTCTAACTTAGGAAAAGGAGCTGGTTGCACATTTCATTTATAAACATTTATACATCATCATGTTTCTCTTCAGAGATGCAAAAGCGACTTTTAATCAGTCCGTGTCGTAGTAAGTCATGACTCAGGTTAATAAATTGATTACATAAAAGAGACTGAAAAATGAAAATAAGAAAAAGTATGAAAAGTATGAAAAATGAATGTATATTTTATCAATGTGTTTTGTCCTTTTTAGATGGACGTAGCTAATGGAGTTGTTACTTTCATTCGACGTATTGTCTCGGTTGATATTCAACCAGTTGATAGCAGGTAAATTAAAGAGATTCGTTAACGACCCGTTGGTTATATTTTTACTCTTTTCTTAAATATAGGTCCATATGTTCATAATAGGTATGCCTCTGAGTGGTAGTCTTGAACCATTTGATAATTAACCCAGAAATAAGCATTTTACAAATTAATATCTTTAAAACTAATTTACAGGGAATACAGCTAACTGGGGTTAAAATTGTGGTTAATTTATATTAATAAATAATAACAGCAATACTTGTTTTGTTTTATTCTTCCCCCATTGCAATTAAGTATATATGTTGTTGTTTGATAACTGTTGGGTGTGACTGGGGTAACCACATGTCCAGGTTTCCACCTAATGTGAGCGACCGGGTGGATTTAGATTTTTGCCTACGTCTGACAAAGTTGTAATAAATACAGTGGAATAGCAACTGTCTGAGTAGTAATTTGGCCATCGAGCTATTCCAAGTTAAGAACAGAAATTTAAATTTGTCAACCGTAGAAGTCCTTCAAAACCATTCTTATCTTAAATGGCATATTTTTTTAGCTGGAATTTGGTTACGCACATCTTGGCAAAGGGGAGAGAAACCCCTCAACTTTGAACCCACCCTCCATATAGCTACTTGCCCTCTTTCTCTCAGATAAAATATGATAACCGTGGTATCCTTCTCTAAGAAAAAGAATAACTCTGGTCAGTATTTATTTTCATCTAAGTGAAACAACTTCATGTTTAGAAGATTTATAGACATTGTTTACACCCCACCCCTCACCCACCATTTACCTTTGAAATCTTGTGGCATTATCACTACATTAGTTAAGAACTGCTCTAATAAGCTTTAATGACACATGGTCCTTAAATAATATCCTTGTTTCTCATCGTCGCATTCCAGGGAGGATGGCTTTCAAATGTACGAGGTCACAATCTCGGGACTTGCCTTTCTGTATCATCAGATTCGTTGTATTGTGGCTATCCTGTTTATGATTGGTCAGCACAGAGAAAAATCAGAGGTAAGAGAAGAGAGAGATAAGAACCTTTTGTCATTGACAAGCATCAGGATTTGATTGGTTGGGGAATAAATTCTAAGCTCCTCCCTCCCCAATGGATTTAGGTAAGGGGATGAATTTTCTTTCAACCAGTAAATCAGATACATATATTCGTTGATGTTTTTTTTTGGGGGGGGTGTATATCATTAGTATAGAAACCTATGGACTTCTTTTCAGTTGTTTCATCTTTACTACAGGATGATATTAGTTCGTGCTGGGTATTTTCCAAATCATGGAGAAATTGAAATATATATAGGGTAATTATTGTTTCATTTTTCAGATCATTGATGAGTTACTTGATGTTTCCAAGAACCCTCGTAAACCGCAGTATTCGATGGCGGCCGAATATCCGTTGGTGCTCTACGACTGTGGGTTTGAGGCTGTAGACTGGATTTACAGTGATGGTATGTACTCATGACCTACTGAATCCAGGGAATCATTTATTAGATATCACATTGCAACATGCTTTGCAAGTGCAAAGCATTTTTTATTCAGTTCTTGTACGAAGAAACCCATTATCTTCACACACTTCATAACCTCTATATATGCTCCCAAAAAAATTGAATAATTTATTAGGTATCACATAGCAATACTTGCAAAGCATTTCTTATACAGTTCATGTACAAAGAATCCATTATCTTCACACACTACGTAACCTCTATGTATGCTCCAAAAACATTTTGAATATATTATTACACGTTATACCTTGGAGCTAGTGAAAATGGTTGGATTTACAAGTAATTATTTCCACACAAAAAGACATGTCAGCAAACAAGTGACCTGACAATATCGGCACATAACTTTGAGAAAGCAAACAACTGACGGGCGTGGTTAAAAGGGTGTGAAGACTCGCGCACAAAGAAACGTCTGATGATGGTAATCTGACCTAGTTTCGAATGAGATGTAACAGAAGTGTTAGACACCACCATCGATCCCAGATAATACACACACAGCTTGCTACCGTCGGTAATTAGACACTAGTGTACAGTCAATACATACAGCTACGGTCAATACCCACAACACAATGTACATAGTAGCGATGGACATCTCAGGTCTAGATAAAAGATAACAAGGTATCACATTTCATTACTGTCTGCATTTTGTAGCGACAAGAAAAAAACTTCACTTGCAAGCAATGGAAAGTTGGCTTTTTCAGAGGGCGGCACGCGGTTTAGGGAAAGTCTTCAGTGCCTTTAATACGTCATACAATCAGACCCCATAAATGATTTCCTTGATTTCTTCTGGATTTGATCTTCTTCCTGGTATGGAATGCATCCTATTTGTCTCTCAACTCAGTAGGATGGACATTTTTTGTTTAAAACAATAGCATGAAAAATTGTTCAGTTTAAGAAGGAAATCCTCTTCAGTACATTGTAAATAAGCCGTAGAAAACTTGTTGTTGAATTCATCCTTTGAAACATTTCTCTATATTATGCTAATTAGTGGTTTGATGATAGATCGACGTCAACTTTACAAAACAATCAATTAAACCTCCAAATTTCATCATCCGAAATTGAGAAGCCTATTTAATCACAGACTTTACTTCCTCTCATTTCACATATTAAGTAATTGACCTTTGTTGACAGATATGTTGCTCTTAATAATAACACAAATAGCAAATAAAATTAAAACTAAAAATACTTAAATATAGCCTACACTGGGGAGATGATGTTTTCAAAAATTTTTAGACATTCTAAGGTGAGAGGTAAAATAACAAAAATTTTGACAGAATTACTGTTATTTGTGTAAGTCAATTTATAGAACAATCGGAAGTAGCCTTCGGTGCTGATATCACTGGGAAGAATTTGTCTTTGAACTGAGGAGCTAATTTCTGGAACTTTGAGAGCCAAGTGTAGACCAGGACAGTTAGGCCATCGACGCACCTGTCTGGAGCCTTCATGTGTCTCTAAGTCAGGGTTTCCCTAATTTTATCCCCCCACGAACCCCCTGTGGATGTCAGAGTTGTCCACGAACCCCCAACTTTTCGAGACATGATCTGAGTCATTATTATACTATAATACACATAACAGCCTGTGTCTGTTTCATAATTCAGTTATTTATCACATGCACGGTACGGTACTACTATGGCAACATATGCGTATGGAACACAAAAAGAGTTTGTCCATGGGTACGATTTTTGTACCCTACTAAATTATATGATATATCAGATTTTAGTTCAACAAAAAGTACTCTAGTTTTGACTTTCAGAAACGTCTCACGAACCCCCTGGGATGGACTCACGCACCCCCTGGGGGTTCATGCACCCCAGTTAGGGAACCCCTGCTCTAAGTATATTATGAGATTTAGAATACATTATCGTTCATCTCGTATTTTCCAGGGTCCTACAATTGACCCTGTGTCCCAAGACTGTATCCGCCCTGGCACCTTCCTCTCATCAGGCCTGGCTAATGTTACAATAACTTTAGGGTAGTCAGCCTGAATTCACATGCTTTTGCCATCACACATGTATACATTAACGAAAGTCTAAAAATGCTGCTCCAGTATTTGATAAATGATAAAAATGATTAAAACTGAATATTTTTTTCCATCACAATTAAAACTGACTTCTATCAAAGAAAGGATAAAAAAGTCATGCCTATGAACAAAGAAGAGCTTGAAAAAAAAATTCCTGGGTGGGCTGGTCGACCTTGAAATTTTGAGACTATTCTCAAGGCTTCATTTGTGTATATGGAGGAACATAAACAGCAAAAATTTGGCATCTCCCAATGGAATAAGATTTGTTTTTTTTTTGAGCTGGTTTTTTTTTTGAGCTGGTTTTTATCATAAAATCTCCATCACACCAAAGATAGCAAACGACAGTGATTTTGGTTTATTGTTCATTGAACGATGACAAATAAACGTCATGGGAGTCGTGGTTCGTTAGCAATCCAGACTTACGGGAAGTTGTTCTACAAGAATAAACCTGCATTTTAATTTCCTCTCCTTTTTCCGTATCTCTGCACCAGATCACCAACAACATAACATCACTTCACTGCAAAGTATATGGACCAATCACTGCATCAGGTTTGCCTTTTAGTTTTCTTGTTTTTATTCAGTATTGACATGTGCACTTTAACATGTTCTGCCAGGTTACAATGGGGGGATTTAACAATTCATGGTTGGCTAGT